>JAQQSW010000379.1:28737-46509 GCA_028646575.1 Pseudocheirus occidentalis | reverse complement strand
GGCAGGGTCTGGGGGAGGGATGCTGGATGCTCACACTTCAGTAAAGGGACAGGGACAGGGTAGAAAATAGAACAAGGTGGGGAAGGGATAGGAAGGAGGGACATATGATCACTGTCACAATATGTCCACTATGAAGATATCCTGTATAATTACACCTACACAGCCTGTATTGAATTGGCTGTCCTTCCAGTGGGGGTGGGTGACAAGGGAGGAATTGAAAGCATCTAGAGTTTAAAGCTCTGCAATACCTGCAACTAGGAATCCAGATATACAGGGGCTGGAATAGGGAGACCCTCCCTGCCCAACCAGAAAGTTAGAGAGCAGACAAGAGGAGGGGCTCTACAGTGGGATCACTCTTTTGGGGTTGGAGTAGGGGAATGATAGGGATAAAATTTGTAATTCAAAAATTTCATGAAAATGAATGATGTAAACAAGAAAACAAATAAAATTTATTACATTAAAAAAAAGATGAGATTGGTGAATTCTTTCCATTTCTATTTTGCCTTCTGGTTCTAGAATATCAGGGAAATTTTCATTGAGAATTTCTTGAAAGATGATATCTAGGTCTTTTTTTTGATCATGGATTTCAAGTAGTCAAATAATTTTGAAATTGTCTCTCCTGGATCTATTTTCCACGTCAGTACTTTTTCCAATGAGATAATTCACATTGCCTTCTATTTTTTCATTTATTTGGATTTGTTTTTTGGTATTTTGCTTTCTCATAAAGTCATTAGCTTCCATTTGCTCCAACCTGATTCTGAAGGAATTATTCTCTTCAGTGAGCTTTTGAAATTCTTTTTCCATCTGGTAAATTTGGCTTTTTAAGGCATTCCTCTCCTCATTGGCTTTTTGGACTTCTTTTGCCATTTGAGTTAGTCTGTTTTTTAAGGTGTAATTTTCTTCAGTCAGGTTGTTGACTCTCTTTTCAGGATTTTCTTACATCATTCTCATTTCTCTTTCCAATTTTTCCTCCATTTCTCTTATTTGATTTTCAAAATCCTTATGGAGCTCCTCCATGGCCTATGATTAGTTCATATTTTTCTTGGAGGCTTTTGATGCAGGAGTTTTGACTTTGTTGTCTTCTATTTCTATGTTTTGATTGTCTGTCAGCAAAAAACAGTTCTGTAGTTTGATTTCACTTCCTTTGTTTGCTCATCTTGCCAGTCTGTTACTTGACTTTTGACCTCTTTGCCACGGTAGAGCTCTGCTTCTAGAGTGGAAAGTGCTGCGTCCCAAATTTGTGGGGTTTTGTGCAGCTGTTGTGAGAACTTCTTCCAGGCACCTGGTTCAAAACTGTGAGGAGGATTGCCTCTCTATAGCCTCAACAACCTCTGCCATGCTAGCGCTTCCCACCCTAGGACTGCCACCCAAGACTATGACCCAGATCCAAGAAGGGCGAAGCAAAAGAATCCTGCCTCAATACCAGCAAAGAGAATGATATGATTACCCTCCAGACAGTCACTTGGTCCCCCTATGATTTGTGGGCCTAGAGCTTCAGAAGCAGTTGCCTGTGGCTTCACTTGCAGCTCCCACCACCTCTGCTGCTTGGGGGTAGGAGCTGGACGGCACTCTTCTCTTACCCAGTTCCAACAGAGTTCGCCCATTAACCCTTTGCTTTCTCTTTGGCTCTGGTGGATTAAGAAGTCTGGAAACGGCCACAGCTGCCAGTGATTCACTCTCCTGAAGTCTGCTCTGGCCAGTCTGTGCTGCAGGTCTGTTCCAGTGTGGCTTATGCAGGACTGTGTTCCGCCCCTCGCCCCCAATTCTGAGCAATAGATACTTCCTGTTGGCCTGCCAGGATGCCTTCAGGGGATGATTTGTTTCTCTCTGTCACTTTGTGAGTTCTGTAGCTCTAAAATTCATTTAGAATCATTTTTTACAGGTATTAGAGGTGGTTAGAGTGGGAACTCAAGCAATTTCCTGCTTTTACTCCATCATCTTTGCTCCACCTCTTTGATTTTTTCTTATTGCACAATAGTATTCCATTACATTCATATACCAAAGCTTGTTCAGCCATTCACCAATCAATGTGGATCCCCTCAATTTCCATTATTTTGCCATCATGAGTAGAACTGCTATGAATATTTTTGCACATGTAGGTCCTTTCCCCCTTTTTAAAAATAATCTCCTTGGGATATAGACTAAGTAGTAATATTGCTAGATCAAAGGGAACAAACAGTTTGGTTCCAAATAGGTCCAATGGTTGGACCTCTCCTGAATGGTTGGATTAGTTCAATATTCTACCAACAGTGCATTAGTGTTCCAATTTTCAGCATTCTTGCTGAAAAAAACCAGAGCTGAATAGAATATTTGACAATCAAACACAAGAAGCATGAGAAGGTAAATATGGGAAAGAAGTCATAAGGAACTTATCAAACTTGAATTATTTACAGGCCAATATGGAAAAACGATAATAGTAACTTATGAAACTTTTCTTAGCGTGAGGATAGGTGAAGGGAATACAAATGCATATATATATGTATACTTACACATAGGTCCATATAGGAGGCTATAGATGTGAGTGAATACATATCTGAGCATGTGTGTATATGTGTATATAGAGGGTATAGGATGAATTGAATATGAAGGGATGATACTTTAAAAGGTGAAATTCTCAGGTGGGAGAAGACTAGAATGAGAGGAGACAGGGAGAGACAAAATGGGGTTAATCATCCCATTGCAATGAAAATGAATGATGTAAACAAGAAAACAAATAAAAAAATATTTTAAAAAAAGGTTTCTTCTTTGATCCACTGATTTTTTAGTATTTAGTTTAGGCTTCAGTTAATTTTTAATCTATCCTTCCACTGCTCTTTGTTGAGTGGAATTTTTATTGAATTATAATCTGAAAAAATGTATTTAATATTTCTGCCTTTCTACATTTGATTTTTAAAGTTTTTATGCACTTTTATTACATGGTCAGTTTTTGTGTGGGTGCCATGTGCTGCTGAGAAAAAAAAATTTGTATTCCTTTCTATTCGCATTGAGTTTTCCACAAAGGGCTGTCATATCTAACTTTTCTAATATTCTATTTATCTCCTTAATTTCTTTCTTGTTTTTTTTTTTTGGTTGAATTTATTGAGTTCTGAGAGGGGACAATTGAGGTTCCCTGCTAGTACATTTTTACTGTCTATTTCTTCCTCTAATTCACTTATCTTCTTCTCCAAGAATTTGAATGCTTTCACTTCACATATATGTTTATTATTGATATTGCTTCACTGTCTATGGTACCTTTTAGCAAGATGTAGTTTCCTCCCTTGTCTCTTTTAATCAGGTCTATTTTTGTTTTAACTTTGTCTGAGATCAGGATTGCTACATCTACTTTTTTTTTTTCAGCTGAAGCACAATAGATTCTGCTCCAACCCCTTACCTTTACTCTGCTTGTCTCTCTGCTTCAAGCGTTTTTCTTGTAAAAAATACATTGTAGGATTCTGGTTTTTTATCCACTCTGCTATTTATTTCTCTTTTATGGGAAGGTTTATCCCATTCATATTTATAGTTATGATTGCTACATGAGTATTTCCCTCTATCTTGTCCTCTCTTTCCTTTAGCCCTTTACCTTCTCACCAGTGTTTTGCTTCTGTCTACCACTTCTCCTGATCTGCCTTCCCTTCCATCAGTCCCCTTCTTCCAACCATCTTTACTTAGTCTCCTCCCATCCCACTTCCCTGTTGGGTAAGATAGATTTCTATATTCAACTGAATGTGTATATTATTCCTTCTTTGAGCAAATAAGGTTCAACAGTGCCCATCGCACAGCCTCTTCCGTCTTCCCCTTCATGGTAATAGGTCTTCCATGCCTCTTCATGTACATTTGCTTCTGCACCCAGTGGACACCCCTTTCTTATCCCTTAATTTTTTTCATGTGATTCCCTCAAATTCACCTTATACCTGTACCCTCTGTCTATGTATATTCCTTCTAGCTGTACTATTAGAGATACATTTTTTAAAGAATTAAAAGTATCATCTTCCTATTCAGGGATGTAAACAGTTTAGCTCTATTGAATCCCTTATTGTTTCTTTTCCCTTTTGACCTGTTTATGCTTCTCTTGGTTCTTGATATTGGAGATCAAATTTTTGGTTAAATTCTGGTCTTTTATGAAAGCTTGATATCCTTCTCTTTCATTGAGTGACCATTTTTCTCTTGATGTATTATGCTTAATTTTGTCAGGTAAATGATTCTTGGTTGTAGTCCTAGCTCCTTTGCTTCTAGAATATCATGTCCTATGATTTCTGGTCTTTTAATGTTGCAGCTGCCAAGTCTTTTGTAATCCTGATTGTGACTCCTCGATATTTGGATTGTTTCTTTCTGACCACTTGTGGTATTTTTTTCCTTGATCTGATACTTCTGAAATTTGACTATAACTTTCCTTGGAGATTTTATTATGAGATCTCTCTCCCAAGGCAATTCATGGATTCTTTCAATGCCTATTTTGCCCTCTGGTTCTGGGACAGCAGGGAAGTTTTCCTTGATAATTTCTTGAAAGATGCTGTCCAGTTCCTCCTTCTTATTATGGCTTTCAGTCTGTCCAATGATTCTGATATTGTCTCTCTTGGATCTATTTTCCAGGTCAGTTTTTTTCCCCATGAGGTATTTTACATTTTTTTCAGTATTTTGTATTTGTTTGATTCTTGATATCTCATAGTGTCATTAGCTTCTACTTGCCCAATCCTAATTTTTAAGGAGTTGTTTTCCTCAATTAGTTTTTTTCTTTCTTTTCCATTTGACCAGTTGTGCTCTTTGATGTGTTGTTTCTTCAGTGGATTTTTGTACTTCCTTTTCCATTTGGCCAGTTCTACATTTTAAGCATTTGTTTTCTTTT
The DNA here is from genome assembly GCA_028646575.1 of Pseudocheirus occidentalis. Classification (NCBI taxonomy): domain Eukaryota; kingdom Metazoa; phylum Chordata; class Mammalia; order Diprotodontia; family Pseudocheiridae; genus Pseudocheirus; species Pseudocheirus occidentalis. The sequence goes on along the minus strand of JAQQSW010000379.1, from coordinate 41,687 downwards.
TTCCAAGCTATTGAATTTTTTTCATAATTCTCTTTTATCACTCTTATTTCTTTTCCCAGTTTTTCTTCTACCTCTCTTATATGATTTTTAAGATCCTTTTTGAGCTCTCCTGTAAGTTCTTTCTGGGATTGAGATCACTTCCCATTTTCCTTTGGGGTTTTGCCCATAAGTGTTTTGACGTTGGCTGTCCTCTTCTGAGTTTGTGCCTTGATCTTCTCTGCCAGCATAATAACTTTCTATATTCAGATTTCTTTTGTTGTTGTTTGTTTTTGCTCATCTTTTTAGGCTTGTTTTCTTTCTTTTAAAATTGGGCTCTGCCCCCATGGTGGAAAGGGTATTGTTTCAGGCTTCATATGCCAGGGGCTATAGGTGATGACTGTTTATTTGGTGTTGTACTTGACCCTTATGCCTGGTGCTACATTGAGGGGTTAAGGTGTGGGCCTGGGTGGTTGATTGCCACTGGTGAAGGTCTTACGGGTCTGGCAGGTATTAATGGTGGCATCTGGTATGTGCTGAGGCCAGTGAGGTGTTTCTGCATTTCTTAGGGCTACACTGAAGCATGTGACCATCTGGCTGCTGATGGCTGTGTGTTTGCCCAGGTCTATGCTGAAGTATGACAGGGGTTCAGTGTTGGCTACTCCCTATTTGCTTAGGCATCTGTAGGACTGACAATGGTCTTTACCTGTTTACCCAGAGCTATGCTGAAGCACATTGTAGTTTTCCGGGTGGGAGTCTATTTCCCTGACTATGCTGAGCCTGGTGTTGGCATTTGCCTGCTCCACCACACTGAGGTTCAGGATCTGCTGCTGGTTTGCTGAGGTGGGACTTACAGCTGGCTTATTGGGACATTTTCTGTCTTGGACTATACCCCCCTTTTACCCAAGTGAAACAGACATTTCCTATCAATCTTCCAGGTTTTTTAGGCTTAAAGATTATTTTACTGTGTCTTTTTGCTGCTTCTGCTGTTCCAGGATATGTTTTGGGGCATTATGTTATGGCTGTTTGTAGGTGAATATGGGAGAGTTATGGCAAGTTACTGCTTTTTTCTTCTTTTTTTCTTTTTTTTGACTTTTTTGGAGTAGGGTGGGCAGGGCAATTGGGGTTAAGTGACTTTCCCAAGGTCACATGGCCAGTAAGTGTTAAGTGTCTGAGACTGGATTTGAACTCAGGTTCTTTTAACTCCAGGGCCAGTGCTCCATTTACTTTGCCACCTAGCTGCCACTGTTTTTGTTTTTAAAAGTATTTATTTAGTATTTTATTTTTCCCAATTACACATAAAAATAATTTTAACACTTGTTTTGAAAATTTTGAGTTCCAAATTCTTTCTCTCTTTCCATGCCCCCCTCATTGAGAAGGTAAGCATTTTGTTATAACTTATATATGTGTAGTTATGTAAAATATATTTTACTTTTTTAAAATAACTTTTATTTTTAGTTTACACCATTTATTTCCACAAGATTTTGATTTAGAAATTTTCTCCCCTTCTTTCCCCTACCCACCATTCCAAAACAGCAATCCTACTATATCGTCCCCTCCCCCAATCTGCTCTCTCCTATATCCTCCCCCATCACTCCACTGTGGCTACCAGCTCTAGTGTGCTAGTACTCTTTTTCACCCTGGGACTACCACCTAGGACTGAGACCTAGATCTGTGTATGGGCAAAAAAACAGAGTGCTCTCCCCATTGCCAGCAAAGAACCCCCTATAATCTTCTTCTGACCATGTATTTGACCCCTCTATGTCTGTGGACTGAGGACTCCAGAAGCATCTGCTGTGGCTGTTGATTCAGTGTCTCCTAAGGCCTACTCATGATTTGCTGGGGCCCAGTTTGCACTGGCATGGCCTGGCCTGGACTGTGCCCCACTCTCACCCTTGGGAGACAGACCTTTCCTTCTGACCTTATAAGTTGTCTTTGACTGGATAATCTTTTACCCCCTCTTTTTCTGTGTTCTACTCCTCCAGAATTTGTTATGAGGCATTATTTAAAGATGTTCAGAGGTATTTTGGGGAAAACTCAGATGAATTGCTGCCTTTTCTCTGCCATCTTGGCTCTTCTCCCACACCCACTCTAGTACCTTTCCAAGAGAACCCTCCAAAAAGGAATAAAAGTATAAAGGCTGGAGGGGCTATGGGAAAGTATTTTCATTAGGGCACTGTTGGTAGAGCTGTAAATTGTTCCAGTCATTCCTTAAAGTAACTTGGAGTTATTACATTGTTCATGCCCTTTGACCCAACAGTACCTCTACTAGGTCTATATCCCATGTAGACTAAAGAAAGAGGAAAAGGACCTATATGTACAAAAATATTTATAGCAGCTCTTTTTATGGTGACAAAAAATGGAAAATGGAAGGAGGACGCATCAATTGGTAAACAAGTTTTGGCATACATATATGATTTGTTACACATATATGTATACATATACATACATTCTATTAGAAATTATGAAAGGTGTGGTTTTAGAAAAAAAACAGGAAGATTTGTATGAACTAATGCAAACTGAAATGAATACAACCAGGAGAATTTTATCAGAGTCAAACATGCAGCACAAAATTCCTAAGTATGGCCCAAACAAGATTAAAATATAATTGGAAAATATTTAACAAAATAAAAATGCCATAAAACATAGATAATATCACATTTTAAAACTAAATCAATAAGCAGTCCACAGGGATCCTTATGTATGGATGCAAAGACACAAATACACATATATACACATACATACACATGATGGGGAGATGTGACTAATTTGTTTTAGTTGACTACGTATTTGTAATGAGTTTTGGTTTTTTTTTCTCAATGGGTGGGGGAGGGGGAAATGGGAGGGAAAAAATTTAGAACCGAAAATAAAATTGAATTAGAAAAAGAAATGAAAAAAAGAAAAAAAGGTTAGATTTGAAATTTCAAATCTTTGCTCTGCTATTTATTAATTGCATGGCCTTGGAAAGTCACTCTGCAGGCCTCAATTTTCTGATCTCCAAAATGAGGGGGCTGGACTAATTATCTTATAAAGTCTCTTCTAGTTCTATGTCTGTGATCCAATAAGCAAATTACACCTCTGCATTTTAAAGAGGTTGTCGGGATATCACAATAGGAATCCAATCTTTGTTGGATGTTTTACTAGCCTTTCCAATAGAGTCATGCAGGGACCTGGACTGACATATTTTTCCAGCCATTTCCCAACTGCCGACCCATTCAGTCTTCCTGTCCCTAATCCTGACATCTCTCCTTTCCGTTGTCACAGACATAGGAGGCACAAGGGAAATGTGGGAGAAGCAAGAGAAGAATGTCCTGGAAAATATGTCCCCTGATGTACTAGAAGCTTATGGCCAAGATCACCTCCGTTCTTCGACTTGGCCATTACTCCAGTACTTTAGCAAGACCGCCACAGACTTCTCTCCCTTATTCACAGACATACTGCATGGCATCTTGTGCAAGAACCCATCTGCCATGTACACAGCAGGGATATTTCCCTATCTATGGATTTGCTTATTTTCCTTTTTTCCTATTTCAGTCTTTGATTATATTTCCAATAAATTTTTCCCCTCTAAGCCTCTGCCCAAGGCTTTAACATAACCCATAAAAGCTTACCTTTGTTCACAAGGTTATAAGAAGCTCCTAGAAATTGTCTTATGGAAACAAAACTTTTGGCTTCCTATTAAAGTGACTTCTGTACTAGCTGGCTGTTTGTCTTTCTGAATGTATGTGGGAAAGTGGACCTCAGTGGAAGTTGGCACCAGGTGGCAAGAAAGAGGAAGTGAAGAGGAAAAAAAGGAAGAGGAGTGAATTATGCTAAGATAAGGATGGTGCAGAGATGGGGGGATAGAGAGAGAGAGACAGAGAGAGACAGAGACAGAGAAAGAGAGAAGGAAGGGGAGGAGGAAGAAGAGGAAAAGGAGAGTGAAGAGAAGGTTTAGGGCAATGGTTCTCAACCTCCCTAATGCAACCACCCTTTAATACTCATATGTGGGCGTATCTGCATGTGGGTGGACTTGCCTGGTTCCTAAGACCATTGGAAATATGTGTTTTCTGATGGTTTTAGGTGACCCTTGTGAAAGTGTCATTTGACCCCAAAGGGGTCGTGACCCAGAGGTTGAGAACCACTGGTTTAGGGAGATAGTGATGAGGAAGGTAATAATAGTGCTGAGAGAAGAGGAGAAAGGGAGAGGAAGAAGCAGAGAATGATGGGTAGAGGAATGGAAAAGGGGGTGGTAGGAGAAAGAGGAGAAGGGGAAGGAATGTGGCACAGCAGAAAAAGCCCTTGATTGAGTGCTGGAGTACCTGAGCTTAAACTCCAGTTTCGCCATTTATTACTTGTGGGATGTTAGACTAGTCATCCAACCTCACATGAATTTCTTTATTTGTAAAATGAGGGGGCTGGACTTGAAGATTCCTTCCAGTTCTCACCCTATGGTTAAGAGGAAGGTAAAGATATGGAACTGATAGGATTTGGAGGAAGAAGCTGAGAGGATGGATCAATCTTTTCTCAGTTCCTTTGCAAAGATCCCTTCCTTGAAGGGGGTGAATTTCTTCCTGAAGGAAAGGTTCCTTATGATATTTGTCTTCTTCCTCATCACCTCCCCATAAGCAGGGAAGCAAGAGTACTTATAGTAATGATCCAAGATTTCCTACATGGGAGCGAGCTCTTATTGTTTCTCAAGCTGATTGTTAAATTTCCAGTGTGAATTTCTTTTCACTGGAAATATAACGATCAGCTTGAGAGCCAGTAGAAAATGCTTATTTCATTCCATAATTTTTTTTTAAAGTAAATCATCTTAACTAAGAGGAAGAACTCAGACTCTAGTCACATCTAGTATTTTGTAGAGTATTTTGCAAATATCTTGAAGTCATGAAGATGATATGTTCATATAAATGTGTCAATATACAATACAATACATATAACATATAACAAATCTCTAAAAAATTTTTTTCCAGTATGAGCATTTATGCCTCAGAAATTGGCTAATGCCACAAATCAGGCTTGATTTATTGTTTTCTTGGTTATTTAAACTTAAGAAAACAATGGAAAAAATGGCAATAATATAAATTAATGTTAAAAAGCATGTCTTTTACTATTATTTTTTTCTCACAGAGCAGATTGTTAAGCATTTGTCAGCACATCCTTGCCTACCTAATTGGAGAGAGTAGAGAGTAGGCATCAAAGCTCCTGCCAGAGTCATCATTTGAGGAGTGGGTCCAGGGCATACATCTCACAATTTCCCCATCTGGCTCAAGGGTTCCTTCCTTACCTCCCTGTTAGGTTATGAATTCTTTGAAGTCAGGGTTTGTCTTTTGCTTTTCTTTGTATTCCTACTGCTTAGCACAGTGCCTATCACATAGTAGGTGTTTAATAAATGTTTACTGAATGATTAACTTGCTATCTATTTCCAGACCTGAGTGATTCCTTCTCAGGGAGGCCATTGAAGAAAAGGACAGAATTCCTGTTTCTGGTTCGGATTATATAAGATGGCCCACTAGTGTTCTTTCTATTTTGGCATTTTAGGCTTCTGGCTATAGCATACACATAGTCACATATAATCCAGTGTGGGCTGTCAGACGGGGTCAATTAGTTCCTATGTCTGTGCTCAGAAGAGGTGTCTGGAAGGCTAGACAACCCATGAGTCCTGATCAGCAACATATTCTTACAAGAAGTTGCTTCATACTAATTGGAAAAAAAATTTTAAATGAAAAATTGTAGAAACACAAAATCAAAATCCCTTAGGTATATTGGGGAAACAGCATGGAATGCACTAACCAGGGACTCAGAGAATAACATTTTGGTTCCTTCAATGATAGGTATGCTGTGTGGCTTTGGGCAAAGCCTTTGTTCTGTCTGTGCCCAATCTCTTTTCAGCAGAGGGAGTTAATTTAACTTCTTGCCTCATAGATATTTGTGAAATAAGTTAAAAGATGAAATTAATTAAATGCTGAGATTAAAGGGACAATCCTCTAATAAAGTCTTCTTCCCGTGACATATCGTGGTCACTTACTACATGTATAATCCTGGCTCATTTAGCCTGGTTCTTCTGTAAAATGGAGATTATGGTACTTGTGGCCATCACCGCACAAAGTTGTTGTGAAGATCAGTGAGATAACATGTATAAAACACTATAGAAATGCCAGTTAATGCCCTCACCACCACCACCATCATCACAACAATCAATATACCATCATATTGGAAGATGTATATTCAATGGCAGAAATTGTCTAGGCAAGGTAAGAAACTAAGATGACAGAAGCAAGCTTGACCTCCAGTTACACTGTCTTTATTGCCCAAGTACCTGAGATAGTCCATTGGGTTATTTTTGCGTTTCTAGTAATTGGTTCAGGGGTTTTGACAGACAATTTTGTATAGCTTTATTTTTTAATAGAAGAAAAACAATACAGTAAGTCTGTTTCTTCATTGTTATTCTCCATTCATAGAGAGGCCAATCTCTGCTACTGAGTAACTTTGGGTAAATCTCTTTCCCACAAGGGATCTCATTTTCCTCATGGGTACAATGATGTAGTTACACAAGACGGCTTCTAAGGTCTTCACCAGGTCTAGAAGCAAAAAAGTCTTAGAAATTTGAGCCTCTAAGTTATACAACTCATTTTTAAACAATTCCATTAGTGCTGATTCCTTCTACAATTGATAGGAAGACTTAGGGGCACATAATGATCCAGTGGTTAGATGATCAGTTAGGAGACCAGGATTATGGGGCACTTGGGCTTGGTTGCTGTGAGTATGGCCCCAGGGGAGTAGCGAATCTTTTAAAGGCAGGCAAAGATCCCATAGAAACAGGCAAACTTTTGGAAGAACAGACTCTTTGTCAGCATAGGTAAGTAAGCCCTTTTCTGAGCACGAACCAATTTATTTATTTGGATAAACTGAGAACCAACTTGGTAGGAGACAAAATTCAAATTTCCCTGGTTTATGAAAGAAACAAGGAACTTGAAGTATTTGTGTGATATAGGAAAGAGAAGGTAGGGATAAGCACACAATCACAGAGTCCTAAGGTTATTTTAACAGAATGTTGCTACTCAGGGAACAAGAACAAAGCATTAGATGAATGTCTGCCCATTATCTGTTAGTTTGGCAAATTTATAAAACTTTTTTGGGGACAATAACTTACTTTTCAAATATCACAAAGCCCTAATGAGACTGAGTTCTATGAAGACTTGACCTATAAATGGGGGTTATGGTGAGTAGAACTTCTCTGGTGATGGATTGGAACCCATGGAGCTGCACTAATGCCCTCTTCTAGAACTATTAAAGGCTTTGGACTTTTGCCTTCTGGATCATGGAGAGTAGTAATGTTAATGATTAAACAGAATGGTTTGATTGTTTTATTAAGTGGCTCATAAAACTGTGAAGAAATGCAACTCTGAGAGATTCAGCTAAGCTACTTGCTCATGGTCACCCAGCTAGCAAATGTTGGTGTCAAAATTTGATCTGAGTTCTTTCCTGACTTATAACCAGAACTCTTTATAACATGGAAGTGGAGCCTTTGAAGACAATTTTCCTTGCCTACACTTTATCTACCATCCCCTCTTTGACTCTATAAACTGGCTAATAAATGCCTCTTGAAGAAGGTAGTAACCAGAGGAACAAGTGACATTTGAACTTAAAAATTACACTCAAAGACCAGAAATATTGAATCCTGTCTCTCAAAGGAGAGCAGAGGGTCAGCTTAGTGGTCTCTTCTCTTTCCCTCAAGTCAAGAACAACATTTTCCCTGTGAGACTGGATTTCAGAGATATCCCTTGAGTTACTTGTTCATATGTTTAGACATACTATATACATGTAACACGATCACCATATTATACCTTATACTAATAAAGGATCTTGGGGTAGCTCTGGCTGAAATAAGAGCAGAACTCCAGGGATGAGGAGGTCCTGGAGAATAACTAAACTAGGTTAGTGAGGTTTTCTGGGGCTAAAGTAAATGATTCAGATGATTGTGACTGATACTTCTCACATACCAAGTCCAGTCAAACAGATCTGCTTGCATCACCTGACTACATGACTTTGCAAAGCTTTCCACAATGTCTGGAATACTCTACCTCCTCGCCTATGTTCTGCTGAAACTCTCTCTTCCTCTTCAAGGCTTAGCCCAAGTGCTTCCTTCTTCAAAAAGTGCATACTGCTCCTCAGTCTTCTTGCCCCTCTCCTGTACTCCAGCCTTCACCTCCACTTAGATTCCTCCCCTGAGGCCTTGGACTTCTGAATAGCGAAGGTTCACCACATCTAGCCTGACTCACACCTCCAAATCTGCTTCCTGGACATCTCTGTGTCATGCCACTGAACACATAATATTTCCTCCTTACCACCTCTGACTTTCTGCCTCTAGCTCTGGGAAAAACAATCAGATAAACATTACTATTCCTGTAAGGACATGCTTTGTGTAAGAAACTGATTCAAAAATTTTAGAATAAGAACTATCCCAAAATTGGTATATGAAGTGTAGATATGAAATCAGTTGCTATAAGTTTTCCTTTTATCACATGTACCCTCTAAGGTTAAGACTGTTCTCACCAGAGACCTAGCATGTACAAGGGGAAAATGGGTCCCAAGCATTTTTTGGGGGGTGGGGTGGGAGATGTTTTCATATCAACTGTTCTTACTGTAATACATAAGTAAATATCCCTTTCTTAAAGTTAATTAATTCAATCTAACAAGTTAATTATTAGTAGCAAGGATTAGGACAGTTCTTTGGATCGGGTTTGTGAGCAACAGTCTTAGAAATCAATCCCAAATCCTCAGAACCCTAAGGAGAGAAGTCATCAGTCATTCTCTGAGTATTCATATGCTAATATGTGAGGTGGGAACAGTAGCCCTGAGGGGTTGTTACACAGACCATGCTAAATGTTTTGAGGACAAGGAGTATTTGAGACTTTTATCCCACTTCTGACTATGCCAAGACACAGTAGTTACCAAGTTGAGTCTGGAATCAGGAAATTAGTTTCTTTTCCTGACTTGTATGATACCCTCAACTCCTAGGGCTGGTAAATCAGGAGCAAGTTAAGCTGGGAAAAGGTCAGTCTGAACAGTAAATTACTCAGTCAGTAATTTCTATTATTCTCCATCATCTGTCTTCCCTGACCTGCTTGGACACTTTTGACACATTTGTTAGGCAGCTTATCATGCCTTGGTCAAAGTATGCACCATTTTGTCCAGTCTGAAACTTGGCCTCCATAAATAAACACACCAGTGTGAACTCACGGCCCAATTTTGGCAGACACTGGGTCTGCCGAACTATCAGGTAGGACAAGGTTCAGGCTAGCCTTCGATAATCATAAATTCATAGACTCAAAGATACTTAGACCAAGAGGACTAAGGAGCTCATTTGAATGAGAGTCCTCTATAACATGCCCAGCTTTTCCAATGTCCTTCCTGAAATATGGCACCCAGAAAAGAGTACAATACTTCCAGTTGTGGTCTAACCAAGGCATAGTGAAGTAGCAGTATGATCTCCTTCACTTTGGACAGTATGCCTCTCAATACAACTTAAGTTATATTTTTTTAGCCTCCATATCACACTGTTCACTCATATTGGACATTAAAATTCCTAGATTTTTTTCCCCCGTGGGAACTGCTCTCTACTAATGCTTTTCCAGTCTTATATTTAATGAAGTTGATTTTTCACAACCCAGTTTTTGTAGGCTAAGCCTGAATTTGACTCAGACTAGTAGGTTCAAAAGATTTGAGTTTTTGTTTTTGTTTCTTTTGGCTCTGCAATAGGCACTCATGAAACATAAAGTCTAACTTAAATTATTTTATTAATTGAAGTTTAAAAATACAAAAGATAAACTTGGCTACTCCGATCAATACAGTGAACAGTTCCAAAGAACTCATTATAAAAAAAAAATGTTATCTACTTCCAGAGAGGACTGATGAACTCTGAGTGCAAATTGAAGAATAATAAAGATTATACTTCCTTCCAGCCTTCCTTTTTTTGTCTCTCTCCATCTCTCTCTTCCTTCTTTCTTTTCTTTCTTTTACAATATGGCTAATTTGGAAATATGTTTTGCATGATTTCACATCTTTAATTAATATCATAGTGTTGCCTTCTCAGTGGGTGGGGAAGGACTGGGAGGGAGAGAATCTGGAACTCAAAATTTTGAAAGAAAAGAATGTAAAAAATAAATAAATGATAACAATTAAAAAAGAAAAAATACAAAGTATAAAGATATAGGAATTTAAAAGACATAAAATACTGTTCCCTGCCTGTAGTCAGGACTGAAAGAAAGTGCTGAAGGGCATTTCCAAATGAGGAAAATATTTCTGACAGCCTTCTTTGTGCCTAGGCCAATCTTTCTATTATACAAACCATTAGGCTGGCAAAGCACCAGATATGGGTGAGCAAAAGATGTTGTGCCTTCAATAGCAACAATAGCCTCAGGAGCCTACTCAAGCTCCTACTACACATGTGGAGAACTTTACGTTATCTTTTTAAAGTTTAGTTTCATAGGACAATTAATGATTATTAAATTTCATCTCAGTTTAGTTGGCCTAATATTCCAACCCACTGAGATATTTTTGGATCCTGACTCTGTTATCCAATGTCAGATGTCCCTCTCAGCTTTGTGTCACCTGTACATTTCATGAATTTGTGATCAATACATTTATCTGAACCTGAAATGTAAGGCCTGTGAACCAAGGTAAACTGGTTGTGGTCAAATACAAAGTAGGAAAATTAAACATTGACATCTTGGGTGTCAGTGAACTCAAATGTATGGGAAAAGGTGAATTTAATTCAGGTAATCATTAAATATACTACTGTGGGCAGGAATTCCTTAGAAGAAATGGAGTAGTCCTCATAGTGAATAAAGGGTGAGAAAAGCAGTACTGTGGTATAATCTCTATAGTAACAGAATGATATCTGTTCAAATCCAAGGCAAACCATTCAGCATCAGAGTAACATAACTCTTATGATTCAGCCATCAATCCCAAAGAAACCAAATTTGATCAGTTCTATGAAGACCTACAATATTTTCTTGAAATAACACCCCAAAAGATGTCACATTCATCATACAGGATTAGAATACTAAAGAAGGAAATCAAAAGATAATTGGAATAACAGGTAAGTTTGACCTTAGAGGACAAAATGGAGCAAGATAGAGACTAATAGAGTTTTGTCAAGATAACTCACTGGTCATAGTAAACACTTTCTTTGCAACAATGCAAATGGCAACTTTACACATAAACATGACCAGATGGTCAATACTGAAAGCAGATTGACTATATATCTTGTAGGCAAAGTGTAATATTTAGTATATGTAGACTGTATGTGATCAGTTAAGATAAGACCTGGAGCTGACTGTGGCTCAGGTCATAGACTTCCTTTTTTTTTTTTTTTTGGAGGGGGGAAGGAAGGGCAATTGGGGTTAAGTGACTTGCCCAAGGTCACATGGCTAGTGTTAAGTGTCTGAGGTTGGATTGAATTCAGGTCCTCCTGACTACAGGGCTGGTGCTTTATTCACTGCACCACTCAGCCACTTCTCCCCCCTTTTTTTCCTCCAAAATTTCATCTTAGATTCAAATGCCAGAACACAAATAGAGAAGAAAAAAAGAAACAAAATATATCATAAACTTGAATGTTAGACCCTAAGTACAGAGTTAAAAAGAAACAAAAACATATCATGTACAAAGCCAACCATAAGAGAGGATTCAAAATACATAACAACAAATGCTCCTTTCAAGAAAGCCTATATGGTAAATAAGACTTCTTGTATTAAAAATTGTCCATCTTTTCTTTGCTTTCTTGTGAGTTTTCTTTTGTTCTCTGATGTGCACTTTTTTACTTTGTTCTTTTTTCCCCTTCCCCCAAACCCTCCAGAAGGCTACAATAAAGTTTAGATATGTTTCTCCATAGCTTTAGAATATAGACATACATACATACAAACATATATAGTAGACATATACATTCCCAAACCTATTATACTCCTGATCTTTGTTTTTATGTATATGTATATCTCTTATTTCCTATCCTTCCTACCTCTTCTACTTCATTTTTAACCACTACCTTGCCCTCCTATGACTTGCCTTCCTTCTGCCAAGGATCCCTCCCCTAATCTCCCATTCTCATAAATCTAAACACCCTTCTACACCCTTATTTATCTATTCTCTCACCTTCCCCTCTAAAGATCCCTCCCTTGTCCTCTCCCACCTCCCTATGCCCCTAGCCTTTTATTTCTTCTGAATTTAGAAGACTTCTGTACTCTTTAAATATATATGTATTGTTTCCTCTTACACTCATTCCCAATGAAAGTAGATTACCAGATCATGAGCTTCTTATTGTAAAATTCAGGCTTAAATTGAAGAAAGTATGGGAAACCATGACCTAAATAACAACACTTATGAATATGAAGTGGAAATGATTAATTGATTTAAGGGATTAGATCTGGTAGATAGAGTTTGTGAAGGACTATGGATAGAGGTTTACAATATTATATAGGATGCAACAACAAAAAACATACAAAAGAAAAAGAAGAGAAATAAAATGACTGAAGGAAAGAAAAAGGAAAGGAGAAAAGGAAAGATATACACCCAACTGAATGCAGAATTCCAGAGAAGAGTAAGGAAAGATAATAAAGTTTTCTTAAATGAGTAATGCAAAAAAAATAGAAGAAAATAATAGAGTGGGAAAGACAGATTTCATCAAGAAAATTAGAGCTATCCAGGTAATGTATCATGAAAAAATGGGCATGATGAAAGGAAAAAAAATGGTATGGATTTAACAGAAGTAGAAGAGATTAAGAAGTGACAAGAATATACAGAAGAGCTATCCAAGAAAGATCTTAACATCACTGATAACCATGACGGTATAGTTACTGATCTAGAGCCATACATCCTGAAAAATAAAGTTAACCGGGCCTTAGGAAGTATTGCTAACAATAAGGCTAATGGAGGTGACAGATTTACAGCTGAGATATCTAAAATCCTAAAAGATTACGCCATTAAAGAGCTAT
>JAQQSW010000379.1:0-28237 GCA_028646575.1 Pseudocheirus occidentalis | reverse complement strand
CGCTCTTCTCCTCCCAAGTTAGCAAAATCCACTGACCTTTCTCTTAGCCCTTTTTTCTTCTGGCCTGATACATGTGATAACTGTGCCTCCAGTGCAGCCGATCTGCTCTCCTATAGACGCAGCTCCCCACCCTATGCCCCAGGGCCTGACCCAGCTGGGGTTTCTGCTGCAGCTCCCAGACTGCTGAGAAGAGCCCTACGGGCTGAGCTGCCTGTAGCAACAGATGTGCTTTCTGTCTTTTGGAGAGTTTTGGAGCTTGAAAATCTGTTTAGAGTCCCATTTTATGAGTTTTTTAGCGTGTTTGTGTGGGAGCTGCGGTGCTTTGCTGCTTCTACGCCGCCATCTTGGCTCTTCCCCCCCGGCAGGAAGTTAATAATGGATTTTATCCCAAGATCTGGCTTTGGTCTTGTGTTGAAAAAAAATTTTTTTAGTGTTTTAGATAAGCACATAGGTGGAATGCATATCAAATGTGGAGTTAGTACAAACTGGGAATGATTAAATATTCTGGATGACAGAGTAATGATCCAAAAAGATATGAAAAGATTAGAAAGTTGGGTTGAATCTAAGAAGATGAAATTAAGTAGGTATAAACATGATTCCTTGCTCAGATAAGGAAAACAAACAACTTCATGATTTCAAGATAGGGAGAAACATGACTAGACAATAGTCAGTAGGTTTTCTGAAGAAAGATATGGAGTGTCAGTGGACTGCAAGTTCAGTGTGAGTCTGCAATTTGGTGGGTCAGACCCTCCCCCCAAACAAACAAACAAGCAAACAAACACATCCAATTAATGAGATAATGGACTACATTAAGAAAGGTGCTGCTTTCAGGAATGAGGAAGTAACAGTCCTCCTGTAGTAGTCTGTATTGATCACACCATTGTTTAGGAAGGATGTCATTAAACTGGAGAATATCCAGAGGAGGGCAACCAGATGGTTATAAGCTTTGATTCCATGACATATCAATCAACAAGCATATTATTAAGGGCCTACAGTTTTCTACACACTGTTAGCTGCTGGTGATACAAATGGGAAAGTGAGGCAGGCTTTGCTCTCAAAAAGCTAATGATAGCCAGGATTGCGGGGGGTGAGGGTAGAGGTGGTGGCAGCAGGGAGTGAACAAGCATTTATTAACTGTCTACTGTGTGTCAGGTGCTATGCTCTCATTTGGTCCCCACAACAAGGCTGTGAGGTAGGTTTTAGTATGATCTCCATTTTCTGCTTGAAGAAATTGAGGTTAAGTGACTTACTCCCGTTTATGCAGCTAGTAAGTATCTGAGGGTGGATTTGAACTCAAGTCCATCTTACTTCAGTGCTCTCTCCCTTGTGCATGCAGCTACCTCTATTTTAACATGTTCTCTGATAAATAAGTGAGGACATATACAACGGAATACAAAGTAATGGAGAAAGACATTAGCAGCTGAGGAAATCAAGAAGGGCCTCAGTGGAAGGTGGCTCTTAAACTGAAGAGGGAATTAGGCAGTGAGCATTTCTAGCACCTACTCTGCACCAGGCACCGTACTAAGTGCTATCTACAAATATTATCTCATAACAACCCTCCCGGGTATTATTATTATTATTCCCATTTTGTAGTTGAGGAAACTGAGACACATGGAGGTTAAATGACTTGTTTAGGGTCACATAACTGACAGGTTGTATTTGAGCTTAAGTCTCCCTGAGTTCAGGTCTAGTGCTTTATCCATTGTGTCACCAGCTGCCTCAGCACCTATCTGAGCCTTGAAGGGCAGTGAGTGTTCTACAAGGTAGAGCTGAGAAGGGAGAGCACTCCAGACAAGAGGGACAGCAAGTAGACCACCTTGTTTGGAACACGGAACATTGATGAAGAAAAATGTATAATCAGGCTGGAAAGAGACATTGTTGCTAGATTGCAGACAGTTTTAAATGAAAGAGTGAGGAGCTTGCATTTTATCCTATGGGAAACAGAGAGCCCCTGAACCTTCTTGATTAGGGCAATGACATCATCAAACCTGTGTTTTGGGAGAATCAGTTTATCAATTAGGAAGAGGATAGCTTGGAAAGGGTAGAGCCTAGATATAGGAAGAGCAATTAGGAAGCCCATGGCAAATATAGGGAAGTTAAGAGAAAATGTGGATTAAGGAGAAAGATAATTAGTTCTGTTTTGGACATGTTTGGAATTGAGGACTAGTTGGAGGAACTGGGGATATTTAGCTTGGCAAACTGAAGACTGTTATGATGGTTGCTTTCAAATATTTTCAGGGCTGTCATTTGAAAGAGAGATTGAACTCATTGCATTTGGTTCCAGAGGCAATAGGTAAAAATTGCAAAAAGTCCATTTTAGGTTTCATATCAGGGGAAAAAACAACTTCCTAACAATTATTATTAAGTTATTGTTAAAAAGTTAAGTGGGCTGCCTAGAAAGGTGCTGATTTTCTTCCTCATTTGAGGTCTTTGAGCAGATGCTGGATTGGTCACTTATTGAGTGTATTATAGTGTGGATTCCTTTCTACAGATGAGTTAGATTAGGTAACCTTAGAAATTCTCTCCAACTCTAATATTTTTTCAGAATGTGTGATGCAGAAAAGAATAGAATTATCACTCCTGTTGTTCTGAACACTGTCTCAGGTGGCATTTGGGCTTTTAGCTGCTCTTGTTCTTTGTTGTCTTGTGCTAAGTTTGCTGTCCACTTGGCTTTGGAATCCCTGTCCTGGAGCAGTACTGTCCTGACTGGTGCAAATTCACATGGCCCATTATATCTAGCTAGCCTCAGATCTCAGATAATGCTTCACAACCCATCTGACCCATCCACCTTGACCATCTCCTTGCCATCTTGTCTCCATCTTTCCACTCTTTGTCTTGAGAACAATAATGAAATCAGCTTGCATTTGTACAGGGAATACAGTTGACTACCATGTGTCTCCATTCACCATTTCTGTGATTTCTCCAACCAAAACTCCCTTCCTTGACCACCATTCCCTTATAACTTCTGTCTTCCCCTACTAGAATGTAAGTGTCTTGAAGGCAATGACTATTTTGCTCCTGTATTTGTATTCCCAGTACTTAATACAGTGCTCAGCATATCATTAAGCACTTACTTAATTTTTTTACTTATTCATTCCACCAAAATGCAAATTTCTGCTTTACATAAACTGTTTTCTATCCATTCTTTTCTCATTTCTCCCATGAATTTAAAAAAATTCATAATTTGTTTTATCAAGGTTCATTTTCATGGTAATTAACTTAGATACTGTGAAGTTTTTCTTAGAACCCTCTAACAGTACTTTTGAATGACACAATTTTCTGAATTTGTAAGATGCATGACAGAAATATGGGACCTATTTTCTTATGTGGATAATTTATATAGGGTCATAGTCCTCCTTTTTTTCTTTAAAAGAAACACTATGACCCCAATAGATGAAGTTGGTGATGCCTCTACTTTACTCTGCCTACATCTTAAGTATCTGTATTTAGTTTTGGAGGTCACAGTCTAGGAAGGACAGTCAATGATCAAAGTAGGTACAGGTGAGGTTAGGTAGCCAGTTTTGGGCAACAGAGAGAAAACTTGGGGAAAATTGATCGGTGCCATGCCAGGTCCATGTTTACTTTGGAGAAGAGAGTTGGAGGAACATGATAACTCTTTTCAAGTATCTGAAAGATTGTCATGTTGAAGGAATAGATACCGGAACCAATGGGTAGAAATTATAGACAAGCAGATTTTGGATCTTTATAAAAACAGGTAAAGTTTGCTAAAGATCAAAAGTATGTGAAAGAACAATGGGCTTCCTCAAAAGAGAATGAATTTCTCCTCATTGGGGGTCTGTTGAGAATTCCTACCCATTGAGTATTCCTCTTAGGTAGACATTGGGCTTGGTGGTTTATGAAATCATGTGGTTTAGTGGAAAAAGACCACTGGATTTGGATTTATTTAAGAATTTAGTTTATATTAAACTCAGCCTCTGCTACTTATTGCACAATCTTGGGCAAGTCATTTTCCCTCCTTTGGGTCACTGCCTCCTTAAACTAGAAAATGAAGGATCTTGAGGTGATAGGGATTTTGAAGTGGAAGGAACCTTAGTGGCCATTTAATACAGTTCTCTCATTTTAAAGCCAAGGAATCTGTGGCCCAGAAAGATGAAATGATTTATCCAGAGTCAGAATCACACAGGTGCTGGTTAGTGTGGCTAGAATTCAGACTCAGGTTTCTGACTCCACATTGAGTGTACTTGAACTAAATGACCTCTAAAAAGTTCCTTCCAGCTCTAAATTATATGATGCTATCATTGGAAATTACAAAGAAATTTTTTCCCCCTTCCCACTATAGAACACTATGATTTTATGATCTACATAAAACATTTGAAGGGCTCACTATCAAAAAGAATTTCATTCCCTACCCCCTTCTCTATCAAGGCACTAAATAACAAGAGTTTGAGCTGGCATTTATATGATGTTTTAAGGTTTGTAAAGCTCTTTGCAATGTCTCCAATGTAATAGTTTGGAGGACATTGTCTTTCCTATAAAACTAGCTTATGTTGACATCATTTAGGAGTTAAGTACTAAATGTAGAACTGAAATCAAATTGTTTGCATTGCTAGGTGGAATCAAATCCATGAAGAACATAAAATGTATGGCTTCTTAAGAGATCTCAAAACGAGGGTGTAGCCAAGATGGCAGAGTAAAAGCAGGAACTTGCTTAAGTTCTCAAACCAGTCACCTCCCATACCTGTCAAATATGACTCTAATCACATTTTAGAGCTGAAGAACCCACAAAATGATAGAGAGAAACAAATCTCCTGATGAAGGCAGCCTGACAGGCCGACAGGAAGGGTCTATTGCATTGTGCTGGGACCTGAGTGCAGTCCCACTTAAGCCATGCAGGCCCAGTCCTGGGGCACTGTGACCAGCAGCCCAGACTCGTGGGCCAGGGGGGCAGGATAGGATGGAGGGAAATATAGTTAGACTTTCATAGTATAATTATTATTGAAATGTTTTGTGTAACTACATATGTACAACCTATATTGAATTGCTTGTCTTCTGAGTGGCGGTGGTAAGGAGGGAAGAAGGGAAAGAATCTGGAAATCAAAGTTTTAAAAACAAATGTTAATTTTTTTTACATGCAACTGGGAAATAAAATATACAGGCACTGGGGTGTAGAAATCCATCTTGCCCTACTAGAAAGTTGGGAGGGGGTCATGGGGATGGTATAAGAGAGAGCAGATTGGAGGAAGGGTTATTCAATAGGTTTGCTATCTTGGGGTGGGGGTAAGGAAAAGAACGGGTGTATCTTAAAATCTTGTGGAAATGAATGTTGAAAACTAAAAATAAATAAATAAAATATTTTTTAAAAAGATCTCAAAATACATTCTTTGCCTTTTTCAATCATTTTTCACAGAGCTGCTTCTAATGGAGTTTGACTAGCTAAGATCCCTGGGTCTGTGTGACATAGATTTTTGCCAAGCCATGGCTTCCCTGTTCTATACTTGGGCAATTGAATTTCTTGAACTTAGTCAAAACTTCACATCTCTGCTAAATTTCAGCTTTTGGTTCCATCCAAGTATTCTAGCACGAAGGCAGAACTCTTCAAAATCTTTTTTAGTATCGTTTGGAATAAGATGTTATTAAAGGAGTAAAGATGGAGAAGAGATGACAGAAATGCAGGACTGAATACCCTCCAGGCTGACCCAGAGCCATCATTAGCACTTCTTTGAGTCCCTTGACCATTTCTATATAATGGGTGGAGGGTATCCATTCCCTATATAGCTTTGTGCAGAGCCATCATTAGCACTTCTTTGAGTCCCTTGACCATTTCTATATAATGGGTGGAGGGTATCCATTCCCTATATAGCTTTGTGCAGTAGCCCAGAGTTTTCTCCTGTGTACTGTCCTGCCTGGGTCCTTTTCTTCTCATTACCACTCTGCTTTGTCTTCCTTGTTAGACCAAGACAGAGACTCACCCAATCATTTTTCCTACCCCCTGAAAACTACCCCCAATTCCTTACATTCCATTACTCTCACCCCAACCTTTTCATGACTTTTTTAATCTGGTTGGTTCCTTGGGCTCCAACATCTCCTCCCACAATAAACCTGGGACTTAAGGCTATTGTGGAAGTAGTCCAGAAAAATAAAACTAGATTTTTAATCAGAGGACCTGAGTTCTAATCTCTGCTCTGCCACTTAGCTGAGTAACCTTAGGAAGTAACGTACTTAGACTTATTTGTAAAAAATGAGACAATTGGACTACGAGCTCTAAATTCTCTTCCAGCTCTAAATCTATGTCAAATGATGAGAAGAAATCTCAATAATGGCAGCTAATAGAACTCTGGAAAACCTTTGGCTTTGACCTTCCAGATGACCTTGAGTCTTGGAAATTCACAGCTTTCCCTTGCCTCTTTGGTTCCTGCCCACTGTAGGAACAAAATTGCCCAGAGCTGGTCCTGAAGCACGCAGTAACAGGTAAGATTAGCATCTGGGTAATCCAAGCTGGCCTTGTTTCAAAACTCACCAGGGGTATCCCAGCTCCTTCCTCTCAGGTGTCTTGTTACTTGTAGCCAAGTATCTGTCATTGAGAGCATAGGTGTTTTGCTGGATTTTATTGTGGACAAGACTTCCTGCAGAGAGAGATTTAGCATTAATGGCTTGTAGTTGGAAAAGTCTGATAAAGGACACATTTGTTTTGCTTGTGGTTTCATTTCTATGGTGCACACCGGCACAGTTCATTTCTTTTTAGCCACAGGTATGCAAACAATCTCACCTGGGTTTGATTGACATAACCTGCTGCAAGCCAGCACTTCAAGGAAATAAAAATCCCAATATTGCAGCCAAAGAAAGTGAGCTAGTACAGATTCTCACACATCCTTGTCCTCCAAAGTTGGAAGAAGAATCATTTTTTCTTTTTACATAATTTACCTTCAGATGGGTCTTGAGGTTTTGATGGCTTTTTATGAAACCTCCAGGGGTTCTTGGTGGGGATGGAAACCTAGTCTTTCTCATTTTTAATAGGGGCCATATAATTTTTCTGGTAGCCAAATAATATCCAGAGGATGGCAACTGTAATGGCAAAGAGCCTAGAGTTCATGTCATATGAGGATTGGTTTACAGAACTGGGGATATTTAGACTGGAGAAGAGACAGCTTGGGAGGGTTCTATTCTCAAATCCTTAAAATGTTGTTAGGTGGAAGAGAAATTAGATCAATCAGTTAATCAATAAACATTTATTAAGCATCTACTATGTGCTGGGCACTGTGTTAAACATACAAAAAGAGGCAAAAAGTCTGACCCTTGCCTCAAGGATCTTACAGTCAAAGGATGAAACATCAGGAAAACAAATGTATACAAAGCAAAGCTTGTATGTTTGACAAGGAGGGTAGAAACGAGGAGAAATGGAAGCTGCAAAAAGGTAAATTGAGACTTCACATGAGGAAAAAAATAACAGAGCTATTCTAAATTGGAATGGATTGGCTCAGGAGGTCAAGTGTTTCCCTTTCACTGAGAGTCTTCAAGAAAAGACCGGATGACTACTTGTTGGTTATGTTGCAGAGGAAGTTATTTTTCAGATATGAGTTGGATTAAATGCCCACTGACATTCCTTTCAACTTAGAAATTCTGTGATTCTTGTAAAAAAGGAAGGACATTGGGCCTGTGTCAGCCATTTAATAAGGAAAAGACAGGTCCCAGATTCCTCTCATTCTGCAGCAATTCAGTTACCTGCAAAAGAGTCTTAGTTTTGCTAGATCTGAATTAGAGGAGTCCAGTCCAGGGGATTAGATAATGGTGCCGTGGAAATCATGAGTCTGTTTTGAATGTTGCTTCATACTGCTGAGGTTATTTATTCTTCAGTATTTTGTAAATGCTGTCCTTGTTGACTATTCACACACACAGGGTATAGATAAATAGATGCAAAAATAAAAAGTATTTTTTTTTGGTGGGCAGCGGTATAGGGCTGGGGGAATCAAGACATATAAAAGGTGATGTCTGAGCAAAATTTTGATGGAAACTAGAGATTCTGAAAGGTAGAAGTGAGAAGAAAGTGCACTTAAGGCTTGGGAGAAAGCCTCTTCAAAGGCATGGAAATGGGAGATGGAGTGTTATGTATGAGGAAGAACAAGAAGACCAGTTTGGCTAGGCCTAAACTTGATCTTTTCCTTTCCAATGAGTCTACCTTAGCATGAACAAGTTGCCTAGGAGTGAGTGTCCCTGAGAACACAAAAAACTTGAATGTGTAGGAGATAACAGATGGAACCCCAGAGGTGACCAAGGTAACTATCCAAGAAGAACCTACTAGTCAGTGGTGATGGGGGGGAGGGAGAAATGCCATAGCTTTTCAGGCTTGATGATTTTTTCCAAGTCATTTGTGAGGTTTCTCATAAATGTACCTTATCACCTTATGGAAAGGAAAGGTATTTGTTGTCAATAAACCCCTTGCCACCCAATCTACCTTCATCTGATTGTGGTAATCTTCAACTGAACTCTAATTTTAGTTTATTTTGGTCCCATGAAAACATTGTCAGTGAGGGCAGATTTTCACCTGGGGTATAAGGGCTGACATGTTCAAGCATCAAGGACCTAAGAATTTGTATACTTATATGCTGTCTGTTCTTAATAGACTTCAAGAGATAGGACAGAAGGATTTGGTGTGCTATGGTCTATGGGGCCATGAAGAGTTGGACATGACTGAATAACTGAACAACAACAAAGGTCTTAGAACAGGAGGATGACATTTGGGAAAAGATTTTGCTTATTAAGACTGATTTTGACGAGTGGGAGTATCAGAGGGAGCTCTGGATTTGGAGTCACAGACTTTGAACTCCAATCTCAGCTCTGTCATTTACTTACCTGAGTGATCTTAGACAAACCATTCAATTAGTCAATCAACAAGAATTTATTAAGTGTATACTATGTTCTAGGTATTCTGCTAAGTTCTGGGGATACCAGGACAAAGAATGAAACAATCTTTGCTTGTAACAAATGTAACAAATTAACAAAATTCTAATAAAAGCTGCCTTGGCTTTCAGTGGGCTAGTCTTTTAAAAGGAAGAGATTGAATAAGATATCTCCAAGACCTCTTTCTGCTTTAATGCGCCTGTAATCCTATAATACTAGTGTATACAACTTTTGGCACAAGTTCTTACAGACTGTAAGAACCTACCACATCTTTTTACCACGACATGTTTCAAACACTATAATTTTCAACCTCCCTTGCCCCAATATTTTCTCTCTTATTTGATCCCCTGAAAAGGACCTATTGTTTGCCCAGCCTCAGATAGCTCTGACCCTTATAGCTTTGTTCCGCTCTTTGGGTTCAACTAACTTTTTTCTTCTTTTTGGAGGGCAATTGGGGTTAAGCGACTTGCTCAAGGTCATACTGCTAGTAAATGTTAAGTGTCTGAATCCAGATTTGAACTCAGGTCCTCCTGACTTCAGGGCCAGTACTCTATTCACGGCTCTACCTAGCCTCCCCTCAACTAACTTTTAACAAGATCTGATGCCTGCCAGATTCTTTCTACTAGCTCAGTCTCTATTCCAGGCTCCATTTTATTCACCTGCAATTCATTCCGTGGGGAGACAAATTTAACACTTAAATACTAGAAGTTTAGTATCTTAAGCAGCTGATCATGGAGCCTAGAGGGTTGCTCAAGGATCCGTCTATGTTAGGGAAGATTGGAACAATGATTAAAATATCATGGATTTTTCTGATCTCCTGTGGAGCTGTAGTTACTTTTGAGTAATATTGACAGAATTGAATATGATTAAGAAACATATTTTGAACTTATCAATAAACGGATAATAATAATAATAGCTATCAGTTACATAGCGCTTTGAAGTTTGCAAAGTGCTTTACAAATAATACCTTATTCTTTCCTCAGAACAATCCTGGGAGATAGGTGCTCTTATTAGCCCCACTTTACAGATGAGAAAACTGAAGCAGACAGAGATTAAGTGATTTGTCCAGGGTCACACAATTAGTGTCTGAGGCTGGATTTGAACTCTGATGTTCCTGATTCCAGGTCCAGTGCTCTATCCATTGTACCACTTAGCTGTCACTTAGACTTAGTAAGCAGATAGAAATACATTTAAGTAAAGAGAAGTCACAGTGACTTGCCTTACTTACATATTCTTTACCATTAAGGTGTTTTGCTTGTTTGGTTTTTTTTTTGTTTTTTTGTTTTTTTTTGTTTTTTTTTTGGTGGGAAGAGGGCAGTATTACTGGACAGAGTCTGCTAGTGATTGACAAATGATGGATTTCCAATTTAGAGCTGACAGATACTTTAGAGGTCATCTCGTCCAATAATCTCTTTTTATAGATAAGGAAACAGATCCTGAGAGTTTAAATGATTTGTCCAAAGTGACATGGGTAATAAGTAGCAGAGATGGACTATTTATTCCTCTAATTCAATTATTTTTCTAGGGGTAAAGATCTACAAGTACCCTTTCTCCTTTTTCTAGCAGATTGCCTCAATGATCATCCCTTTATCTAATCTTCAATCTTTCCCTCTCTGTCCATTTATTCTTTGTTGCCTAGATGCCCACGTCTCCCCAACTTTAAAAATTTTGTCAGTAGACCTCACCATCCCCTCAAGCTATTGCCTTCTTTCTTTTCTTAGACAAATTCCATTAAAAAATTCCACTCATTGTCTCCTTTCCTCTGAGTCCCTTCTGTGGCACTGGGGTGAAGGCTGACCCAGAATACATGTGACAACCACACAAGCAATGGATCCTGGAGGTGACAGCAACAACAGTAGCAGCAGCTTTAGGAGTACTCATCCTGAAGATGGTAAAGAGATTGGATAGCCAGTCAGAAAGAGACTACAAGCAACTCCTCTGCTAATGCTGAGTATAGGATTGGGTACTGTTTGACAACTCCATTTCTAGGTTCCACTTCTGGGGAGGAAAAGGGTGCTTGCAATCACAAGGGGGCAGGGACCCTAAGGATCAACTGCTGTACAGCTGCAAGGAATCAGAGAACCTTCCTGCATAAGGACCAGAATACAGACCAGGAGAGCAGTGACCACACCTTTCCCCAGATCACACCACTTTGGAAGCACTGAAAACTTGCAGATCCTCAGAATTATCTCTGAAAACAGCAGTATGAAAAAGATTTGGGACAATGCTTCCACCCTGCAACCCCCACCCAGTATAGCAGAGCCAACTTTAACATAAAGATCAAAGTCAAGAAATAGGCTGAAAAATGAACAAACTATGAAAAAAAAATCTAACCATAAAAACCATTATGGTGCCAGGGAAGATCAAGACATAGATTCATAAGAAGACAATGATGTGACAACAGCTATAAGCAAAGTCTCAAAGGAAAAGCTCAACTGAAGCCCAACAAGAATTCCTGGAAAAGTTAAAGAAAGTGCAATGGAAAAACAAGACAAAGCAAAAAAACAAAAGCAAAATAAGAACGATAAAGGAAAATTGGAAAAAGAAATGAGAACAATGCAAGAAAATTATGGAAAGACAATTAACAGCTTGGCAAAAGAGGCACAAAATACTGAAGAAAATAACCCCTTAAAAACAAAATTGATGAAATGATGAGAGAGGTACAAAAACTCACCAAAGAAAAGAACTCTTTAAAAAGCAGAATTGTCCAAATGGCAAAAAGAAATATAAAACAACATTTATAAAAATAACACCTTAAAAAGAATTAGCCAAATGGAGAAAGAGATGCAAAAGCACACTGAAGAGAATAATTCCTTAAAAAGTAGAATTGGGCCAGTGAAACCTAATGACTCAACAAGACATAAAAAAAAACAATAAAACAAAGTAAAAGAAGGAAAATAAAAAGAAGATATAGAATTATCTCATTGGAAAAACAACCTGGAAAATAGATCAAGGAGAGGTAATTTAAAAATTTTTGGATTACTGAAAGCCATGATTAAAAAAAGAGCCTACATCATATTTCAAGGAGAAACTGCCTCGATGTCAGAATCAGAGGGCAAAATAGAAATGGAAAGAATCTTCTGATCCCTTCCTGAAAGGGATCTCAAAATAAAAACTCCAAGGAATATTATAGGCAAATGCCAGAGCTCCCATGTCAAGGAAATACTTGAATACAAAGAAACCATTCAAATACCATGGAGTCACAGTTAAGATCATGCAAGATTTATTTGCTACCACATTAAAGGAGTAGAGGATTTGGAGTGTGATATTCCAGAAGGGAAAAGAATTAAGATTGCAACCAAGAATAACCTGCCTAGGAAAACTGAGTATAATTCTTCAGGAAAATAAGTGGACATTTTAATGAAAAATATTTTCAAGCATTCCTGATGAAAAGACCATAAATGAATAGAAAATTTGACTTTCCAATACAAGACTCAAGAGAAGCATAAAAAGGTAAACGTGAAAGAGTAATCACAAAGTACTCAATAAGGTTAAACTGTATACATTCCTATATAGAAAGACGATGCATGTAACTCCTAAAAACTTCATCATTATTAGGGCAGTTAGAAGAGGTCTACATAGAGGGAAGGAATGAGTATCTATCAGTTATATTCGGATGATTTTAAAAGAAGAAGGGGTAAAAAAGAGGGATGCAGTGGAACAAGAAGGAAGAGAGAAGAATGGAGAAAATTATCTTGCATAAAAGAGGCATGTAAGTAAGAAACTTTACAATGGAAAAGGAAAAGGGGGATGGGTGGACCACACCTGAGCCTTGCTCTCATCTGAACAGGTTCAGAAAGGGAAAAATGCACACACACACACACACACACACACACATGTGCACACTCAATTGGGCATAGAAATCTATCTTACCCAACAGGGAAACAGGAGGGGAGGGAAAGAAGAGAAAGGGGAGTGGATAAGAAGAAGGACAGATTCAGGGAGGCAGTGGTGAGAAGCAAAACAAAGTTTTGAGGAGGGACAGGGTAAAAAATAGAAGAATAAACAGAAGAAAATAGAATGGAGGGAAACGCACAGTAATCAGAATTGTGAATGTGAATGGGATGAGCTCACTTATAAAAAGGAAGAAGGTAGCCAAATGGATTAGAAACCAGAATTGAACAGTATGTTGTTTATAAGAAAACACTTGAAACAGAAAGGTGAACATAGAATTAAAATAAGTAGCAGAGAAAAAAATCTATTACATATGCTTTGGCTGAGGTAAAAAAAGGCATGGGCAGCAATCATGATCTCAGACAAAGCAAAAACAAAAATAGACCTAATTAAGAGAGATAATCAGGGAAGCTATATTTTTTTCCCTAAAAGGTACCATAGACAATGAAGTTAAACATATATGCAACAAATAGCATAACATATAATTTCTTGAGTCAGTATACAATTTGAACAGTGCATTAGCATCCTTATCTTCCCACAACCCCTCCAGCATTTGTCATTTTCCTTTACTGTTATATTATCTAATTTGATAGATGTGGGTTGATAGCTCAGAGTTGGTATAATGTGCATTTCTCTAATCAATAGAGATATAGAGCATTTTCCCATATGACTTTTGATAGCTTTGATTACTTCACCTGAAAAACTGCCTGTTTATATCCTTCGACCATTTATTATTTGAGGAATGATAGAATCTAAATTCTTTTTTTATTTTAAAATTTATTTATTTTTAGTTTTCAACATTCATTTCCACAAGATTTTGAGTTACAATTTTTTCTCTCCCTGTCTTTCCCCTTCTCCCACCCCAAAATAGCAAGCCTACTGAATACCCCTTCCTCCAATCTATTATCTCTTATATCTTCTCCCTTCAAACCCCTGACTTTCTAGTAGGGCAAGATGGATTTTTATGCCCCAGTACTTGTATATCTTAATTCCCAATGCAGGAATTCTGACTTTGATGTCTTCCTCCCACTCCATGCCTTTATCCTTTTTGTCCCCCCAAAAGGATTAATTAATTAAATAAAAGAAATACTTACATTTCTTCTTTCCCAGTTGCATGTAAAAAACCAATTTTTATACATTTATTTTAAAAATTTTGAGTTCCAGAGTTTTCTGCTGCTTCTTCCCTCCTCACTCACCCCCACTGGGAAGACTGACAATTCAATATAGATTGTACACGCGTAGCTACGCAAATCATTTCCATAGTAGTTATATTGTGGAAGACTGACTATATTTGAATCCATCCTATCCCACCCCTCACTTATTCTATTTTCTCTTTTGACCCTATCCCTTTTCAAAAATATTTGCTTCTAACTACCCTCTCCCCCAATATGCCCTCCCTTCTATCCTCCCCCTCTTATCCCCTACCCCCCTATTTTCCTGTAGCCAAGATACCCAATTGAATGTGTATGTTATTCCCTCTTCAGGCCAAATTCAATGAAAATCAGATTGTTCCATTCCCTTTCACCTTCTCCCCTCCCTCCCCGCTCTTCCCCTCCATTGTAACAATTTTCTCTTGCCTCTTTTATATGAGATAACTTACCCTAATCTATCTCTCCTTTTATTCTTCTCCAAATAAATTGCTTTCACCTCTTAATTTCATTTTTTAGATATCATCCCTTCATATTCAACTCATCCTAGAGCCTCTGTCTATGTATGCATGAACATACAAATGCCCACATTCACATATATATTTATATATACATACATCCTCCTATACATACACATATATGTATGTATACATATATACATATATATATTCCCTTCAGCTATCTTCATACCGAGAAAAGTCTTATGAGTTACAATGATCATTTTTCCATATAGAAATGTAAATATTTCAACTTTAATAAGTTTCTTATGATTTCTTTTTCCTGTTCACCTTCTCATGCTTCTCTTGCTTCTTATATTTGAAAGTCAAATTTTCTGTTCAGCTCAGGTTTTTTTCATCAAGAATGCTTGAAAGTCCTCTATTTCATTGAATGACCATATTTTTTCCTGTAGCATTATACTCAGTTTTGCTGGGCAGGTGATTCTTGGTTTTAGTCCTAGCTTCTTTGACCTCCAGAATATCATACTCCAAGCTTTTGAATCCCTTAATGTAGAAGCTGCTAGATGTTGTGTTATCCTGATTGTGTTTCCACAATACTCAAATTGTTTCTTCCTGACTGCTTGCAGTATTTTCTCCTTGACCTGGGAACTCTGGGATTTGGCTATAATATTCCTAGGAGTTTTCTTTTTGGGATCTTTTTCAAGAGGTGATCAATGAATTCTTTCAAGTTCTATTTTGCCCTCTGGTTCTAGAATGTCACAGTACTTTTGCTTGATAATTTCTTGAATTATGGTGTCTAGACTTCTTTTGATCATGGAATTCAGGTAGACCAATAACTTTAAATTATCTCTCCTGGATCTATTTGCAGATCAGTGGTTTTTCCAACGAGATATTTTACATTGCCTTCTATTTCATTTGTTTGGATCTGTTTTATAGTATCTTGATTTCTCAAAAAGTCATCAGCTTCCAATTGCTTCAATCTAATTTTGAAGGAATTATTCTGTTCACTGAGTTTTTGAAATTTCTTTTCCATCTGGAAAATTTGACTTTTTAAGGCACTCTTCTCCTCATTGGCTTTTTAGGCCTCTTTTGCCATTTGAGTTAGTCTATTTTTTAAGGTGTTATTTTTTTCAGTATTTTTTTGGGTCTCCTTTATCAGGTCCTTGACTCACTTTTTATAATTTTCTTGCATCATTCTCATTTCTCTTCCCAATTTTTCCTCCACTTCTCTTACTTGATTTGCAAAATCCTTCTTGAGCTCCTCCATGGCTGGTAAACAGTTCATATTTTTCTTGGAGGCTTTTGATGCAGACTTTGATGTCTTCCTCCCACTCCATGCCTTTATCCTTTTTTGTCCCCCCCAAAGGATTGTATCATCTGTTCGTGCTTCCATTGCTTGCTCATATTGGCAGCCAATTACTTGACTTTTGAGCTCTTTGCTGTGGTAGAACTCTGCTTCCAAAATTGAGAGAGTTATGTCCCAAATTGCTGGGGGTTTTGCAGCTACTGGAGCTATTTGATGGGTGTCCTCTCTGTAACCCACACAAGCTCTGGCTCACTTGTCACAAACCATAGGACCACCACCTAAGACTGTGATCTGGATTCAAGCAGGTCAAAGCAAGAGTGATTACCCTCTGAATGGTCACTTGATCCTCCTACAATCTGCAGGCCAGAAGCTCCAGAAGCAGCCAGGCAGCAGCAGCTGCAGCTACCACACCTCCTCTGCTTCTTGCTCTGGGTGTAGCAGCTGGACTGTGCTCCCCCTGTTTGAACAAAGTTCCACACTGACCTTTTACTTTGTCTTTGGCATTTGTGGATTGAAAAGTCTGGAAACTGCTATAGCTGTGGACTCATGAGGTCCACTCCAGCCATGGCTGGTCGGAGGCTACCCTGGGGCTAAAGCCATGGCTCAGTCTGGACTGCTCTAGGCTCCTAGTGTGGTGTGATGGACCCTTCCTGCTGGCCTGCCAGGCTTCTTTCAGTGAGAGATTTATTTCTATCATTTTGTGGATTCTGCAGCTCCAAAGTTTGTTTAGCATCATTTTTTACATGCATTAGAGGAGGTGGAAGCCAGAGCTGCACAGAAGTCCTGTTTTTACTCTATCATCTTGGCTCTGCCCCCTCTATCATCTAAATTCTTAAAGCAAAAATTAAAATGAATTTACAAGAGGAAACAGACAAACTATACTAATGGGAGACCTCAACTTTCCCTTCTCAGAACTAGATAAATATAGCCTTAAAATAAATAAGAAAGAAGTTAAAGAGATTAATGTAACTTTAGAAAAATTAGATATGATATGTCAGATCTTTATGACTGTACTTGCCATCTTTACAAAAATTGACTATATATTATGGCATAAAAAACTCACAAACAAATATAGTAAGGCAGAAATATTAAATGTAGCTTTTCAAAAATAAAATAAAATTCAATAAAGGAATTGTGGAAGCATAGATTAAAAATTAATTTGAAACTAAATAACCAAATAATAAAGATTGAGTGGTTCAAAGAACAAATCATAGAAACAATAATTCTATTAAAGATAATAACAACATTGAGAGAGTACACCAAAATTTGTAAAATGAAGCCAAAGAGGAAACTTGGGAGAAAATTTATATCTCTAAATTTTTGCATCAATAAATCAGAGAAAGAGCAGATCAATAAACTGGGGTTTATAGCTAAAAAAAACTAGAAAAAGAATAAATTTAAAATCCCTGTTGAAATAACAAATGGAAATCCTGAAAATCATGAAAGTGAAAAAAACCCCAACCTGGTAAAGTAGACAAACCATTGGTCAATTTGATTAAGAAAAAGAAAGAGAAAAGCCAAATTGCCAACATAAAAAATGAAATGTATTAACGTGCTGCCAATGAAGATGAAATCAAAGCAATTACTAGAAACTATTTTTCCCAATTATATGCTAATAAAACTAACAATCTGAATGAAATGGACAAATATTTATGAAAGTATAAACTGCCCACATTATCAGAAGTAGAAATAGAATATTTAAATACCTCAATCTTAGAAAAAGAAATTGAACATAAATGGGGTCCCTAAGAAAAATCCCTAGGACCAGATGATTTACAAATGAATTCTACCAAATGTTCAAGGAACAGTTAATTCCAATATTATATAAACTATTTGGAAAAATAGGTAAAGAAGGTGTCCTACCAGGTTTTTTTCTATAACTCAAATATGATTTTGATATCTAAACCAAGGAGAGCAAAAAGGAAAGAAAATTATAGGTAATTTCCTTAATGAATATCTGTTCAAAAATTTTAAATGAAACACTGACGAGGAAATTTCAACACTATATCGCAAAGGGCATATAGTGTAACCAGGTGGGATTTATACCAGGAATGCAGAAGGGTTCAATATTAGGAAAACTATCAGCATAATTGACTACATTAATAACAAAAATAACAAAGATCATACGATTTTATCAATAGATGCGGAAAAAGCCTTTGATGAAATACAACACCCTTTTCTATTAAAAACATTAGAAAGCATAGGAATAAATGAAGCCTTAGCCTATCTATCTAAAACCAAGAGCAAGTACCCAACAAACCTTGCCATTAAGATCAGAAGTAAAACAACAATGTTCATTATCATTACTGTTATTCAATACTGTACCAGAAATATTAACTATAGTATTAGATAATAAGATATTATAATTATTTTATATATTATTATACATGAATGTATTATTTTATATATTATAATATATTATATATTTATTATGAATATTATAATAAGATAAAAATAAGAATATACAAGGAAACAAAATACCATTCTTTGCAGATGATATGACATTATATCTTAGAGAATCAACTAAAAGAAGCTAGTTGATACAATTAACAACTTTAGGAAGGTTGTAGGATATAAAATAAACTTACATAAGTTGTCAGCATTTCTATATATTACCAACAAAACCCAACAGGAAGAGAAAGAGATTCTGCTTAAAATAACTATAGACAATATAAAATAACTGGCAGTCTACCTACCAAAACAAACCCAGGAACTATATGAGCACAATTATAAAACATTTTTTCACTTAAATAGAGATATATCTAAACAAGTAGAGAAACATTAATTACTTGTAGGTAGGCCAAGACAATATAACAAAATATATTATTTTTAATATATTTAATATACACTTATATATACAGTCTACCTAAATTAATTTACTTATTCAGGGCCATACCAATCAAACTACCAAAGAATTATTTTATAGAGCTAAAAAAAAAAATAACAAAATTCATCTGAAGGAAAAAAGATCAAGAATCAATGAAAAAAATGTTCAGGAAGACAGCCTAGTACTACTAGATTTCAAACTGTATTACAAAGAAATAATCATCAAAATAATTTGGCACTGGATGAAAAACAGAGCAGTAGATCAGTGGAATATATTAGGTACACAATACCTAGTAATAAATGACTATAGTCGTCTAGTGTTTGATAAACCCAAATATCCAAGATTTGGGGGCAAGAATTCACCAACTGACAAAAATTGCCGGGAAAACTAAAAGTTTGGTAGAAATTAGGCATAGACTAACATCTCACACCATATACCAAGATAAGTTCAAAATATGTAAATGATTTAGACATAAAGGGTAAAAACATAAGTAAATTAGAGGAAAATAGAAAAATTTGTCTGTTAGATCTATACCTAAAGGAAGAATTTATGATCAAACGAGAGATATAGAGGATCACGAGAAGTAAAATGAATAATTTTGATTATATGAAATAAAGAATTTTACACAAAAATGTGCAAAATTTTGCTCACAAAAACGTGCAAAATTTTGCTCACGTTGCTCACAAAAGAGCAGTAACACTTCTTCAAGAAGAAAAAGATGCAGTAGCAGACAGTATCTCCAGCAGATGGTAGCAGCAGCTTGTTGGAGAAGTGATAGTGAGTTTGCAGGTAGAGGGCAATGGGAGAGTGTGATTCTTCAATGGGTGGGAAGACAGAGTGAGGCAGCAGGAGCAAGGGGAACTTTGGGACCATATCAAAGGACTTATGGGTAGCCAGATGGTAGAACGGATAGAACTCTAGGCCTGAGTTCAAATTTGACCTCAGATATTTACTAGCTGTATGATCTTGGGCAAGTCACTTAACCTTTGTTTACCTCAGTTTCCTGATCTGTAAAATGAGGCTCATGGTAGCACCAACCTCCCAGAGTTGGAGTGATGATCAAATGAGATTATTTTAAAGCACTTAGCACAGTGCCGGGTATATATTAAGCCCTATATAAATACCATTTGTTGTTATTATCATGATTATGTGGAAGAGCTAGGAAGTAATGAGGATAAGGAGTTGCTGGGCTCAGAATCAGAAGATACATCCCAAGTATAATGCATTCACTGTCAATGGACTTGTTCAGGGATTGCTTCCTTCCTCATCAGTAGTGTAAGAGTCTGTGCTTTATGAGATCTAAGGGGCAAAATCTTTACAAAGGGGAAAGGGGGCACCAGAGGATTTTATGGAGACTGGCATTTAAATTGGGTTTTGAAGGACGGGTTGGAATTTCAGCAGAGGAGGGGTAGAGAAGACGTTATTATGTGAGTGGAAGACAACAGTATGTGTTCAGGAGACAGAGTTTCCCCTTAGAAAAGCCTTCTCCTCTCCTCAGTTGAAAGTGATATCTTTATCCTCATGTTTTCCTAGAACAGGGGTTCTTAACCTGGGGTCCATGAACTTGCTTTAAAAAATTTTAAACTGTATTCCAATATAATCAGTTTCCTTTTAAAATATTATTCTGAGAACAATCTTACTCTACATTTAAAAAACATTATTTTGAGAAGGGGTCTATAAGCATTACCAAAGTCTATGCTAGTACCAGACTGTGCCGAAGGGGTCCATGACACAGAAAAGGTTAAGATCCTCTGTCCTAGAGGGTTGTATCTGGATCTCTTATTTGCCACGTTCAGACCCTACCCTGTGTCAGACTCATCTGCATATACGGCATCTCAGCATCACTTAGCAGAGGACCTTTGTCATATAGTGGGCACTTAATATTGTATTAATATTTGTAGCATAAATAAATGTGTGTTGACTATGGTAGGAAGCATATGTGTGGGAAAATAACCTGAAACAAAATCCAAAAAGGGAAAACCTTCAGAAATTCTACCCTGAATGATAGACCACAATAGTTGGGAAATCTGTTCCCTGGCTTCCAGCACACCAACACACCAGGGGCAGGACACTGCCTTCCTACCCTAATTAAATATTATCACTATTGTTCTCAACCACTTGTCCTTGACAAATTGATTGAATTCTTCCTCTGACAACCTCTGTGGTTTCCACTGATTACACTGATTGATAATATTGAGTTTGTCACCTTTCCAAGGTCAAAGTCTGGTTTGACTTCTGCCTGCACCTCCCTAAAAACCCCTTTAAAAAGTCCCAACTCTTTTCAGGACCATCCAGTATCTTCTCACCATGCCCTTGAGCAGGGTATAAACCTTTTGCCTTTCCCATTTCTAAGTGGGAGTAGTAACCACCAAGGAAAGAATCCTGTTTGGAAATTCTGTTTGTGAAAACATTTCTTTCTGGGGTTTCAGATTCTTCATCTAGGAAACAAAGAAATTGGACTAGATGACCTCTGAGGACCCATCTAGCCCTAGTGTCTAAAATGTATATGACATGTTTTGGGGGGTGGAATGGGGTGGGGTGGAGGATCTGAACATATGATCTCATTTGATATAGGGAGTTCCTGCTCAGGAAATGGTCTCTACCAAAATAGATTGTCAGGAGCTCTATAACTTAAGAGTCCTTGAGAACAACTTAGGGGCATTAAGAAGTCAAGTAACTGGACCTGGGTCACTTAGCCGGTATATCTCATAGGGAGACTTGAACCCAGAATTCTTGACTCTGAGAACAATTATTTGTACATATGGCAACATAACCTTGAATACTTATGAATCCTCTCATTACCTATTGCTGTCCCAGAAGAGAGTAACAAATAGGGCTGGAAAGAATAGGATAAAAACTAAATGTTGCATAACCACCAGGTCAGGGGGCTATAGATCTATGAACTGTTGTTCTGCCTAGGCATGATTAGCTAACATGCATCTGCTGGTACAGACCAATATTCTTTGTGGTTGGCAGGTAAGCCT
This sequence comes from Pseudocheirus occidentalis, assembly GCA_028646575.1. NCBI lineage: Eukaryota > Metazoa > Chordata > Mammalia > Diprotodontia > Pseudocheiridae > Pseudocheirus > Pseudocheirus occidentalis. The sequence goes on along the minus strand of JAQQSW010000379.1, from coordinate 6,764 downwards.
CCATTTGGGGCCTTGGACACATCCTGTTGCCCTTAACCAGCAATTAACAAAGCAACTTATCTTCTTAGCTCTGCTTATTGTATTAATTTGAATTAAAGTTATACTTTCAGTATCTGGGAAAACTCACCTAAAATTTTGAAGTTGTGGGATGTTAGGGATGGAAGCAAGGCTGTGCTGGAGCTAAGTCTTTCTGAGCTTGCGAGCTGATTGTTAAAATTTCTCTGTAAGCATTTATACCTCCAAAATGGCAAATGTTACAAATCTGGGCTTCACTTATTTCATTGACTTTCTCTGTCTAGATTTAAGAAAGTGTTATTTATACAGATTAAACCTAAAAGTGTGTCATGTGTCAATTTTTCTCAGATTAAATGAGGAAGTTGAGGCCTAGGAAGACAAAGGAGTTATATTTAGTACCTTTTCTCTTGCTGATGTTGCTTCTTGAAAGTGAAAGAGAAGCATGGATGTCTTCCATTAGATCACATTTGTTGGCTTGAGAACTAGCCCAGGTATTGCAACTGAGATGGGAAGAATAAGGTTTTCCCAGGTACTACAAACATTAGAAGTTTGAATAGAAATGAAATTAGGACTACAGAATTGGACTAACCTGGTTGGGTTGTGGGGAGGCCTGGGATCAGGTTTATTTCCAGAGAACACTGCCCAAACATATCATCTTTATATAGATGAAACCTGCTTAGTGTGCATTTGAGAGAAGCCCTGTAGGGAATAAAAAAGCGTAGGTAGCATGGAGTCTAAGCGGTATTGGTGATTGTAAAACAATTAACTAGGTAGAGCAGTGGATAAAAGACTGAACCCTGAGCCAGGAAGTCCTGAGTTTAAATCCTGCCAAGAATACTTATTAACTGTGTGACCCTGGAAAGTCACTTAGTCTTTCTCTGCCTCAGTTTCCTCATCTGAAAAGGGTATATAATAATAGCACTGACTCAGAGTAACATTTATAAACTTTGGAGAACTATGTAATTGTTAGTTATTATTATTAATTATTATCATTATACACAAAGGAGGGTCCATTTTCTCAGTGGCCTCCATTAGGTGCATATGAGTAATTTGAAGCTCTAACTCAATGGTTCTCAACCTTCTAAATGACACAACCCTTTAATACTTGTATGTGGGTATATCTGCATGTGGGAGAACCCGCCTAGAGGTGGATAGAGGAGCCGTGTCTCGGTTCCTAAGACCATTGGAAATGTGTTTTCCAATGGTCTTAGGCGACCCCTTGTGAAAGGTTGAGAACCGCTGCTCTAACTAATTGACATGTTTTTTCTTCTTCCCCTGCCCTCTAGTTCCCTGTGGGGTCAGGAATTACTTAGCCTGGTCTACAGAGGATGAGTAAGGCTTTTCCATGAGAGTTCTCTGACAAGGTTAATAACTCCAGATTAAGAAAGTGAACACAGATAAGACATAGGGTCTTGTTTGTATGAGGTAGATACGTAGTAAATGTTTGTGGACTTGAATTTAACCCTTCTTCTTGGTTGGCAGTGATGATCTCTTTTATAAGATGTGATTTCATCCTTCCCTATGTATCATTGGCCTTTTATCACTGCATCTAGGGATAATGGCATCACAGATAGTTCATTTGCCTGATCTATGCCCATAGACTTGTCTGAAAAAGAAAGTTAGAAGAAATAGGTCAGGAAACCAGGGTTCCAACTGAAAGAGAGATTATGGAGAGGGATGCACATGGATTTAGGTTTCCTTTAGGGAAGCTCACCCAGCTTTGCAGTTCTTCCCAGAAACCATAGGCATCAGGGAATCATATAGTCCCAAGTGAAGAGGGTATCATATAGACCCAGAGAGGGCAGTTAATGGACCACAAGATCAAAGGCTCCCAGATTTAGAGCAGGAAGGGATTGCCATTATTGAGAAAACTAACACCCAGAAAGTTAAGTGATTTGTGTAGGATCATACAGCTAGCATGTATTTTTGAGTGGGATTTGAAACCAGGTTTTCCTAGCTCTAATTCTGGTACTGCTGGAAGAAGTATAAAGCGGTGAGGAGTTCCTGGGCTGATTTGGGAGCAACAGAAACATAGGCCAACCGCAATGGAGGGGAAGGGTTGGAACAGTGGAAAAAATTCTTCACCAAACTTCCTTGACAAAGCAGAGAAACTCCTGGATCAAGTAGGAATCAAGGAACAGTAAAGGGAGAAGCCATAATGAGGAGAGGTAAACATGATTTCCACCCATTAACCTATACTATATTTTATGTAGACTTTTTAAACCAATGGAAAAGAGGCTGACCATCTCTACCCAGAGTGCTTTACTCTTATGAGGGAAGAAAGGAGGAAGACTTAACCCCACTTGGAACTGGGAACTTATATGGGTACATTTTGGGAACAATATGTACCCATGTAAGTAAATACAAACTGTATTCCAAGTAAATACAAGGTCATTTCAGGGGTGGGAAGGATCCTAGAAGCTAGGTGGTGGCAATCAGGAAAAGCTTCATGTAGGGGATAGAACCTAAACCAGGCTCTGTGGGAGGAAAGAGTCTCTAGGAGTCAGAAGAAAGTAGGGCGTACATTTCAGGCATGGAGAATAAACTGTACAAAATTCATGGAAATGGGAATTAGAATATCATGGGTAGAGAAGAGCAAATAGACCAGTTTGTCTGGGACATAGTGTGCACGAAGGAGAACAAAGTATAATCAGTCTGGAAATGTAAGCTGGGACCAGAGTGTGATTCCCTAAATTGAAATGTCCTGGAGTGTGGTGGGAATCCAGAGGTCCACCAGAGGAATTGTTTTGATTGTTTATGACCTTTACTGTGAGGCTTTGTGTTTTCATTCAGGTGAAATGAAGGCGAAAGAAATAATCTTAAATATAATATATTGTTAGCTCAAAGGCCTTCAAGGGAAACTTTTTTCTTGAGACCTAGACTTGAACTAAAATTTGATGTTACCAGGGGAGACCATGAGCAGGCATATGCCCTAAAGAGACTAGATACTGTAAGACTGAACTTAATAGATGTAAAACCAGAGCTTTATTACTGGATTTATATATTTACCTACTATATTTATATCCATTCTTTTTTTTTGCAGGGGGAAGGTAGGGCAGTTGGGGTTAAGTGACTTGCCCAAGATCACACAGCTAGTTTTTGTGTTGTCTGATGCTGGATTTGAACTCAGGTCCTCCTGACTCCAGGGCTGGTGCTCTAGTCACTGTGGTACCTAGCTGACCCTATATCCATTCTTTAAAGTCCAATTCAGAGACCACTTTTGCCCCACCCACCATAGTGATCATCCTCTAACAATCTCCCATAACACTCTTGTGTTATATCTTTCTAAGGTAGTTAGGTAACAAGCAGTACAGGTTTGACCAGGTTATTCTCCTGCTCAAAAAGCCTCACTGACTCCCTACTACCTCCAGGATCAGATTTAAACTCCTTTGAAATTTAAGACCCATTGGCAGCTAGGTGGAGGAGTGAATAGAGCAGTGGCCCTGAAATCAAGAGGACCTGAGTTCAAATCCAGCCTCAGACACTTAACACTAGCCATGTGACCTTGGGCAAATCATTTAACCCCAAGTGCCCTGCCTTCCCCCTCCAAAAAGCAAAAATAAATAGATACTGCTTATTATAAAAAAAAAATTAAAACCCATCACAATCTGACCCCAGCTTGTTTTTCCAGACTTACTATACTTTGTTCCCCTTCATGCATACTATGTCCCAGGCAGATTGGCCTATTTGCCATTCCTTAGCCATGATAGTCTTTCTCCCATTTCCATGAATTTGTACAGGCTGTTTCCCATGCCTAGAATGCACTCCCTACTTCCTTCTGATGCCTAGAGACTCTCTCTTCCTTCAGAGCCCAGCTTAGTTTCTACCTCCTACATGAAGTTTTTCCCAATTACCACTTTCCAGCTTCTAGTATCCCTTTCATCCTTGAAATGACTTTGTATTTACTTGGTATACAGTTCCTTTTTGTTGTTACTCTTTTGTTCTCAAAGAGGACAATGATACGAGGAGGGTGATGTCTTGACTTTCAAGTGAATTGGATTTAAGTGAGGCAGGGCTGTGCAAAGTCATCAGCCTCAGTCTCTTCTACAGAGTCATTTGAGTCCAGTATCCATCATCCTGATGGGAGATGACCCCGGACCAGTGGAAGAACCCTTATGTGGGTATGTATTATTTCCCCTATAAAAGAGCAGAGACAGTTTAATTTTTGCCTTTTTACTTCTCCTGTCTAGCAAATAGTAGACTTTAAAGAAACGTTGATCGATTGCCATCAGTGTCTTGTTATATTTTTGTCCCTTAATCCCTCTACTAGCCTGTGAACTCCATGAGGAAAGTGGCCTTATATTATGCACTTTGTTTCTCTCCTACTACCTCTCACAGGGCTCTGTAGAAAATAAATTCTTGATAAAAGTTTGTTGAATGAACAGATGATGGGTGTCAGTATATAATCTCTTTACTAGACTATAATTTTCATTGGAGCAGTGACTTTGTCTTAGCTAAATTTTATATCTCTCCTAGTGGGGAGCACAGTACTCTATGCACAGAAAGAACCTAATAAATGCTTGTTGAATGGCATTAATAATAATTTATGTTTCTGTAGGACTTAAGGATACATACCTTGCTTTGGATGCTTTTGAACAAAATATTTTTCTAAGAGGCAGCATGGTACGGTGAATAGAGTGACAGATTTGGAGTCAAGATACCCTGGTTTTGGTTTTAATACCTATCCAGATACTCCCTAGGTGTGGGATCACAGGCAATTCACTTAGGTCTCAGAATATTACTTTCTTCATTTTCAAAATGAATACTTCCCTTACCTACCTCACATGGGATTTTGTGAGAGAAGCATTTTGAAAATCCTAAAACTCCCTACCAATGGGAGCAGTTATTATTATCTCCATTTTACAGTGAAGTCAAGTCCTTAACACTTGGCCCAGGGTTATACAGCCAATAAGTTTGATGACTGAGCTTAAACCTAGGACTTCTGACAAGGACCAATAAGCCTAAGATTTTTTAGGGATAGTCTAGGGCCCAGCTGTCCAGAGGGACAGCAATGTGTACCTGTTCTTCTAAGTACTTAGCCATCATCCATATGGACAGCATACACATGTATGTATACATATATGTGCATGTATATGTATGTATTTGTGTGTGTATGTATATATTTGTTCAGGACCTATCATTCATCCTTGTAGGGCTGTGGTCTCCAAAGTAAAGTTTGAACATTTCAAGGAATAATTCACTTGGATATGGAAGGAAAAATATTAGTACTTCTAATTCTATGTATTTTTATCTAATAAAAAGAAATAAATTAAGTTTTATAATTATTTAGTATATGGATTGACACTGGCACCCTCACTCAGTCTATAGGTCAAATAGTCACACGTTACTTTAGTGTCAGTATGGGTGGAGACCTGAGGCTCAAATGTGATGGTATTGACAGTAGTGCCCTTATTCATTTGTTTCCTTTTAGTATATTACAATGTATTTCAATTTATATGAGCCTACTTAAGTCAGGTCAAAGTTTATATTATCTAATTTTAACTAAACTAATTTTCACAACAAAACGGCTTAAAGACAATTTGGCAAAGAAGATGTGGTTTGAAGATAATGCTAATACTATGAGCAAGGTGAACGTGGAGCTTACACTTCTAATTTGAATAGGAGCTTTTTGTTAGCCCCATTGTGGGGAAAAATGACATCTAATTAGAGCTTATAAAAACATGAGAAATTATTAAGATAATTTGAAATATGAGTATATATCCACCATCATTAATAATGAAACTCATGATAAGTTTGCATTTTCCCTTCAGTTATGACCCTGTGATGGTGTAAAACCATTCAAAACTAGGCTTTTATGGCCCAAAACATGTCACCTATAAAACTCTCCTTCTGTCTAGTATCAGACTAAACTAGCCTTTGAACCACATTTCCAAATTATTCTATCACAAAATGTTAAACTAAGATTATAAAAAATGATGAAGTGTATCCTATCATTACTCTTACTACATGTGTTATTAATAATACTTTAGGGAGGTGGATCCAAGATGGTGGAGTAAAAGCAGGAACTTGCTTAAGCTCCCAATACCTATAAAAATGATTCTAAACAAATTTTATAACTACAGAACCCACAAAGTGACAGAGAGAAACACATCTCCCACTGAAGGTAGTCTGGCAGGCCAACAGGAAGGGTCTATTGCACTGAGCTAGGAGCCAAGCAGTCCTGCCTGTGGGTCCCAGACCAGGGGAGACCCTGACCAGCAGCCCAGACCTGCTGGAGCAGACTTTAGGAGAGTGAATCAGGTGAAAGGGAATGGGTCAGCCTTACTCTCATTGAATTTGGCTTAAGGAAGAAATAACATACACACTCAATTGGGTATCTTACCTTACAGGAAAGTAGAGGGGAAGGGGATAAGAGGGGGAATGATAGAAGGGAGGGCAGATTGGAGGCAAGGGTAGTTAGAAGCAAACACTTTTGAAAAGGGACAGGGTCAAAGGAGAAAACAGAATAAGTAAGGGGCAGGATAGGAAGGAGAGAAATATAATTAGTCTCACACAATATAACTACTATGAAAATGTTTTGTGTAACTACATGTATACAACCTATATTGAATTGCTTATCTTCCTAGTGGGTTTGAGTGAGGAGGGAAGAAGGGAAAGAATATGGAAATCAGTTTTAAAAACAAATGTTAAAAAAATTGTTTATTACATGCAACTGGGAAATAATATATACAGGCACTGGGGTATAGGAATCCATCTTGCCCTTCAAGAAAGTTAGAGGGGGGATGGGG
>JAQQSW010000378.1:0-42500 GCA_028646575.1 Pseudocheirus occidentalis | reverse complement strand
TGCACTGTGAAAACAAAAAGTAACTTAATCTATAGTTGCCAATATGACTTCAGGAGCTTCTGCCAGACTGAATCCTTTGAATTCATCATGGATTTGTTCCTTGTATAACTATCACTTTAAGAAAAATTAAATAATGTTATTAACATCCTCTACTAATGGAATGTAATCTCCCTGAGGGTGAAGATTCTTTCAGTTTTATTATTGTATTCTTAGGTACGAAAACAGGCTTGGTCCATAACAGAAACTTAATGAATATTGATTAATTGATTGGTGCTATTACCTTCCATATTTGAACTTGGCAATATTGATAATTGATTATTGATTCATGTTGTATCAACTTCTACCTCTAGCCTCAGACACTTACTTACTAGCCATGTGACCTTGGGCAAGTCACTTAACCCCAACTGCCCTCAAAAAAAATAATAAAAATGATTTAAAAAAGAACATACTTCATGATGAACAATTATAGAAAATAAAGCTTATGTCCTAGGAAAAAGGATACTTAGAGTATGGATTCCTAATCATGTTTCCTTCACCAACCCCTGTGACAGTAGGGTGAAACCTTTGGATGTCTTCTCACATTTATATGTTTAAAGGTGTAAAATTAAAAAAAAAACATAGAACTGGAAAAATATCAGTTGTTCTAAAATTATCATTTATTTGTATCCAAATTCAAAAATTCCCCTGAAATCTCTCCATGAATCTAATTTATGGGTTATATATTCATAGCTGTCTTATGAGAAAACATATTGTGATGTGTAAGAAGGATTAGACTTTTTCTTTCTATTTCTATTTTACCCTCTGGTTCTAGAATATCAAGGCAATTTTCAATGGCAATTTATTGAAAGATGATGTCCAAGATTTTTTTGTTTTTTTTCTTTACCATGGTTTTCAGATAACCCAATAGTTTTAAAATTATCTCTCTTCTATCTAATTTTAAGATCAGTTGTTTTTGCAATGATATATTGCATATATATTGTCTCCTGTTTTTTCATTCTTTTGGTTTCATTTTATTGCTTCATGGTTTCTCATAAAGTCATTATCTTGTATTTCCTTCATTCTAAATTTTGAGAATTATTTTCTTCAGTGAGCTTTTGAATTTCCTTTTCCATTTGGCCAGTTCTGCCTTTGAAGACATTTTTCTCTGTGTTGACTTTTTGGACCTCTTTTACCAAGTGGCCTAGTTTGTTTATTAAAGTGTTATTTTATTCAATATTTTTTGTGTCTCTTTTACCAAGGTGTTGACTATTTTCTCATTATTTTCTTGCATCACTCTCATTTCTCTTCCCATTTTTCCCTTTACTTCTCTTATCTGATTTTTCAAAATCCTTTTTAAGCTCTTCCATGGCCTGAGACCAATTCGTATTTTTTGTAGCCTTTTGATGTAGGAACTTTGACTTTATTGTCTTCTTCCGATTTTGATGTTTTGATCTTCCTTGTCACCATAATAACTTTCTGTAATCAGATTTTCCCATTGTTTGCATATTTTCCAAGTCTATTACTTGACTGCTTAACTCTTTATTAAGTCAGAGCTCTGCTTCCAGACTGGAGGAGGCACTGTCTCAAGATTCATGAATTTTGCTAAGCTATTTTCAGAGATATTTCTAGGGACCTGTAAGTTTTTGGTTCTTCCAAGGTGGTATGATTTCAGGAGATATGCTTACTACTCTCCTGGCCAGTGCTCCGGTCTGTGAGTGACCATAAGCACTCTTCTCTGCCACAGAACTGTGAGGTATTTTCCCACTACACTGCTGCCACAAGCTTTGCCATGCTAGTTCTTTTTGCCCTGTGACTGCCACCAAGGACTATGGCCTACATCGAAGTATGGACAAAGCAAAAGAGTCCTACCTGAGTGCTAGAAAAGAGTACCCTGTAATCTTTTTTCTGGCTAGTTGTTTTACCCCCTTACCATTTGTGAGCTGAGAGCTCTGGGAGGAGGAGCAGCAGCAGCAGCACATGCTGCTGCTGCTCTTGCTGCCACTGATGATTCAGTCACTCCCATACTTTCTCCTGGTTTGCTGGAACCAAGGCTATGATGATGAAGCCCATGCTTTATTGTACTTTAATCTCATTCAGTTGAGAAACACCTTTCTTGTTGGTCTTCTAACTTGTCTTTGGTGTCTGTGAGATGAAACGTGTGGAAACCAACACTGCTGCAAGTGATTCAGTTTCCCTGAGACCTGTTTTAGTTTGCTGGAGCCTGATCTGCACCTAACTGTGTGTCTTTCTGACCCTAGTGCAATAGAACTTTCCCTTTGACCTTACAGGCTCTTTTGGGCTGGAAATGTGTTTCACTCAATATTTTTGTGGGTTCTCTTGCTCTAAAATTTATTTAGAGTCATTTTTAGAGATGTCTGGAGAATTTTGTAGTGTGAGGTCATGTGATTCCCAGCCTTTACTCTACCATCTTGGGTCAACCTCTGTATGCTATTTTTAGTAGGAATGGGTGCTGCACTTTTTCAAAAGCATTGTCTGTACCTGTTGTTATAATCATATGATTTCTATTAGGTTTGCTATTCATATGGTCATTTATGTAGATACTTTCCAAGTACTGATACAGCCCTACATTACTGGTATAAATCCCATCAGCTTATAGTATATTATTCTTGTAACAAATGACTTTAATCTGTTTACTAATATTTAATTTAAAATTGTACATAAATATTCATTAGAAAAATTGTTCTATGCCCAACTGCATGTGTATCTCATTGCCTTTTTGAGCCAAACAATTAAGATTCAAACAATACTCATCTTCCTCCCTTCTTCGACTCTGGAATACTAGGTCTTTTGTGCCTTTTCATATGATATCATTTACACTAGTTCTGTCTCCTCCTTTCCTCTTCTCCCAGTGCAATCTGTTTTTCACCCCTTATAATTTTTTATATCATCACATCAAAGGTAACCTACACATTCACTCACAGTCTATGCATACATCTTTTAACTTCCCACATACATACAATTCTTAAGAGTTACAAGAATCTTCCCATGAAAAACATAAACTTTTTAACCCTATTGAGTAACAATTTTTCTTTCCTCTTTACCTGTTTATGCTCCTCTTGATTCTTGTATTTGAAGACTGAATTTTTTCTGTTCAACCCTGGTCTTCTCATCAGGAAAGACTGAATGTCTCCTATTTCATTGAATGTCCATGCACACACCCCCAACTCCCAAAGTTTAACCTTAATTTTTTCTGGATAGTTCATTCTTTGTTGTAATCCAAGCTACTTTGCCTTCTGGAAATCATCTTTCAAGCCTTCTCATTCTTTAATAAGAAAGCTGTTAAGTTCTGTGAAATAATGTCTGTGCCTCATTGATATCTGAATCATTTATGTCTGTGTATGGCAATTTCTCCTTGACCCAAGAGTTCTGGAATTTGAGTATAATATTGCTTGGAGTTATCCTTTTGTGATCTTTTACAAGAGGTAATGGATGGATTCTTTCATTGACTATTTTCACCCTCTGATTCTAGAATATCAAGTGAGTTTTCTTGGATAATTTATTGAAAGATGCTGTCCAGGCTCTTCTTTTGGGTATGACTTTCAGGAAGACTAATACTACTTAAGTTGTCTGTCCTGAATCTATTTTCCAGTTTAGTTGTTTGTCCAATGAGATATTTTACATTTTCTTGTGTATATTTTTCATTCTTTGACTTTTACCTTGAAACTGAAGAGAGTTCAGGCAACTTCTTGGCTTTTTACTCCCACCTTCTCAGTGATATTTTAATTAATTAATTAGATTTTACTTTTCAATATTAATTTCCATAAGATTTTGGGTTAAAAAATTTCTCCTCATCGCTTCCCTACCTTCACCCCAAGACGATGTACATTCTGGTTACCTGTTCCCACAGTCTTGGAGGGCAAGATATATTTCTGTACCTTATATTGCCTGTATATCTTATTTCCCAGTTGTATGTGAAAACAATTTTTAACATTTGTTTTTAAAACTTTGTTTTCCAAATTCTCTCCCTTCTTCCCTCCCCATGTATCCTCATTGAGAAGGCAAGCAATTCAATATAAGTTATACATGTATAGCTATGCAAAACACTTCCATAATAGTCATGTTGTGAAAAATGAACTATATTTCCTTCCATCCTATGCCACCCCCTCCTTATTCTATTTTTTCTTAAACCCTGTCCATTTTCAAAAATGTTTCCTTCTGACTATCCCCTCTCCTATCTTCTATCTCCTCCCCCCATACCCTTTACATTTACTTCCCTGCAGGGTAAGATACTATGGCACTAAAGCAATATTTATAGTGCCCACAATCACGATAGAGACTGCGACTATAAATTTCATGTGATGTGTGATGACAAATTATGTTGAATTCTCCAGATAGAGTATAAATTTGGAGGATTTATTTAGACACCAGAAAACTGAAGCTCTAAACCAGTAAGCTGATGTCATCATTGTACCAAAGATATTTAGAAGCCATAATAATTCTGAGAGTGAAAGCATCCTTTAGCCTTCCCACAAACCAATGCAAGATCAATATTTACTCACAAAACTCTCTATTTCCATGCCTAAGCTCTTCTGTCCCCAACTGTCTCCAACTGTCTGGCTAGCTCTCTACCAGCTTCTTTTCTGTGGGCTCTGCTTCTCCTCAGCAAATGCCTCCAACCATAGGCTCCATGTGACTACATTCAGCTTATCAGGGGGCAGCGATTGTCTTCACAGCAGGGAAGTTTCCTGTGGGCTCAAGAGGGGCAGAGTTTATCTTCACAGCAAGGGAGGTCTTCAAACTCCCCCCTAGTTCTATTAAGGAGCAAGGAATATCTTCAAATTTGCATTCCCATTACAGATAACCAACTGAGTGTGTACATTATTCTCTTCTTAATCCAAATCCAATGAGAGTAAAGTTCACTCATTCTCTCTTACCTCTTGCCTGTTCCCCTCCATTGTGAAACTTTTTTCTTGCTTCTTTTATGTGAGATGATTTACCCTATTCTCTGTCTCCTTTCCTCACTCCAATATATTCCTCTTACCCCTTAATTTATTTTTATATCATCTCTTCATATTTAACTCACCCTGTGTCATCTATCTATTTATCTATCTATCTATCTATCTATCTATCTATCTATCTATCTATCTATCTATCTATCTGTCTGTCTGTCTGTCTGTCTGTCTGTCTGTCTGCCTGCCTTCCTATATGTCTGTCTATCTATCTATCTTTCTATCCACCTATCCATTTTTCTACTACCCTAATACTAAGAAAGGTCTCTTTAGCTATAAATATCATCTTTCAAAGTAGGAATGTAAACAGTTCAGTTTTAATAAGTCCCTTATGATTTATCTTTCCTGTTTACCTTTTTCATGCTTCTCTTAATTGTTGTATTTGAAAGTTGAATTTTCTCTTCGACTCTGATCTTTTCATCAAGAGCATTTGAAACTCCTTGATTTCATTGAAAATCCATTTTTCCCCAGAAGCATTTTACTTACCTTTGATGGGTAGATGATTTTTGGTTTTAATCCTAGCTACTCTGAACTGTGGAATATCATATTCCAAGCCCTCAGATCCCTTAATGTAGAAGCTGCTAGATCTTGTGTGAGCCTGATTGTATTTTCATAAAACTTGAATTATTTCTTTCTGGCTGCATGCAATACTTTCTCCTTGACCTGGGAACTGTGGAATTCGTCTACAATATTCCAAGGGAGTTTTCTTTTGGGATCTCTTTCAAAAGGTAATTGGTGAATTTTTTCAATTTCTATTTTACCCTCTGGTTCTAGAATATTAGGGCTGTTTTCCTTGATAATTCATTGAAAGATGATGTCTATGCTCTTCTTTTTTTGTCATGGCTTTCAGGTAGTCCAGTGATTTTTTAAAATGATCTCTCATGGAACTATTTTCCAGGTCAGTAGTCTTTCCATTTAGATATTTCACATTGTCTTCTATTTTTTTCATTCTCTTTGGTTCTGTTTTATACTTTCTTGATTTCTCATAATGCAATGAGCCTCCATTTGGTACATTCTTATTTTTTTCAGGGATTATTTTTTCAGTGACCTTTTGTACCTCCTTTTTCACTTGTCCAGTTCTGCTTTTTAAGGCATTTGTGTCCTCATTGGCTTTTTGGATCTCTTTTTCCTTTTGGGTTAGTTTATTTTTTAATGTGATATTTTCTTCAGCATTTTGGGAGGGGTCTCCTTTAACAAGCTGTTGACTCATTTTTCCTGATTTTCTCACATCACTCTCATTTCTCTTCCCAACTTTTCCTCTAATTCTCTCACTTAATTTTCAAATCCCTTTTGAATTCTTCCATGGCCTGTGACCATGTCATATTTTTATTGGATGCTTTTGATGTTAAGAGCTTTGACTTTATTGTCTTCCTCTGTTTGTATATCTTGATCTTTGTCACCAAAGTATGATTCTATAGTCTAACTATTCTCACACATTTTACTTATTTTTCCAGCCAAATACTTCACTTTCTAGCTTTTTGTCAGTGTAGGATTCTGCTTCCAGTAAGGCTGAGTGTTGGTTTGGGTGCACAGTCCCCAGCTTGAGGGGTCTTGTTTCATCCACTAGATCCCCCACCATCTGTTTGCCAGTAGCAGTCACTACCTCCACCACACCGAATCTGAGACCAGATCCCAGCTCACCCATGTTCCTCTTTCCCTGAGGTCTCATAGAGTTTTCCCACTAAGCTTCTATGCTGTCTTTGGCATTTATTGCTAAAGAAGTCTGGAAACTGCCACTGCTGTGAGTGATTTAGCCCCCTGAGTCTGCTCTGGCCCTGTCTGTGTTTTCTTGGCCCATGCCAGACTTCACTCTGTTCCCATTCATTTGTGATAGACTATTCCTGTCAGACTTCCAGACTGATTTCAGCTGGAGATTTGCTTTACCCTGTTATTTTGTGGGTTTCACTGCTCTAGAATTAGTTTAGAGTCATTTTTACAGGTATTTTGATGGGTATGGAGGGGGATTCAATAAAGCCCCTGCTCTTTTCCCACCATCTTGGCCCCTCCTCAGTGATATTTTCTAAATGATTCTTGTCCAGGAATAGAAATAAGACTAAATTTTACCTACAAAGTCTGAAGTTCTGTGATATAGATTATGCAACTACACTGAAGAAAGTTTGGACATTCTTTCTTCAAAATTGGCATGTCTTCAAAAATGATGAACATCCCCTCCCCCCACCAGAATCCCCTATAATATGTATTATAGACCTGGGGATTTGGAATGAATGATTTTCCATCAAAGTTTCAAAAGAATAGAAATAGACTATAGAGACTCTAGCAAGAAGAAATGTAAATCTGTGTATCTTAGCGAGATGAATGTAATGCAATGGACCTAAGTAGGCATGAGACTTTCCAGTTCCTCTTTAGATCTCATCTTTATGGAAACTCTTTTAGAGAAAGCTGCTTTTCTCTGGTGGGCTGAAATCAAAGTGTCCTTTATCAAAGTCTTCCATAGAGTCCAGGAAATTGATTGATTATAATATAATTTGATCATATTTTCTGGACTATCTGTCTTAGTGTTATTGCTTAAAATTATATGCTAAATAGATAGAAATATATTTTAATGTATATGAGGGGAATAAATGTTTGTATGGTACTTACTATGTACTAGGTATTGTGCTAAGTGCTTTTGACAAGTATTATCTCATTGGATCATAACAATAATTGTGCAAGGTGGGTGCTATTATTATACTCATTTTAGAGTTAAGAAAACATCAGCAAACAGAGGCTAAATGACTTTCCCAAGATCATAGAGAGAGTAAGTGCCTGAGGCTCCATTTGAACTCAGGTCTTCCTGGCTCCAGATTAAGTACTGTTTACACTGTACTGTCATCTGCCCTTTATGAGTTTACATCTTTCTGTAAATGTGATAAAGATTGGTCCCTTTGGGTCAAGGCTGAAGTACATTAATGATAGAGAGTAGAGCCTACCTTTTGGTCATCTATATTTAAAATAGTCCAGAGATGACAAAAAGATTATGCTTATGATATTCTGGTAGCCCCTCTCCCTCCCTCTTTCTCTTTCTCACTCTCTCTCTTTCTCTCTCTCTCTCTCCCTGTCTGTCTCTCTCTGTCTCTCTGTCTCTCTCTGTCTGTCTGTCTGTCTGTCTCTCTTTCTCTCTCTCATAGAGCTGATTCTCAAAAGTTCATGTACTTGCTAGCACACTTGTTTATCTCATCACCTTTCAAGACTCTCTAGTCTATTTTCTATCTCTGAATTTTTAGTTCCACTGTAGCCAAATGCCATTCCCTATTCTCTCCTCAAACATGGTTGCTCCCTATTGTAAGATCTCCTAGGGCATGAATGATAATAATCCCCTACCATACTTCTACCTCACTGCAGAAGAAGTATCAACATGCCCTCATGACTTTCTATAGGCCATGATGACAGATTTAATGTGTTACTTAGCTAGAGCTCTATTAATATATTTAAAAAGGTCATCCAAATACTCAGGTTTCTTCTTTCTGATAGTCTTGACTTATCAAGATTCCTCTGGGCTCTACATTGGTTGGTGGTGTACCTGCTTCCCCATACCGAGTAATTAGTTTTGAGCTAATGTCAAGATTGTCTGAGATGGGATAGTGTGTATTCTTTCCAATGTTATATCTGTGTTCATCTTTATGTATTATAAGAATGTATATTATAAGAAACAATATCTCCTAAAGATAAAAATCTTTATGTATTATAAGAAAGTATATTTGCATACACATATATACAGATATCCCAGATATGTACATGCATACTCACATACACACATATGTATATATGCATGCGTGTTTATGGATATGAAATATACATCTACACATGTATATGCACGTGCATACATATATGATCCAGTAAAATGCAAATGAGGTATAGCCTGCAGATTTCTGCCAAATGGTAAACCAAGCCCTTGGAGCTGAAAGATTAGTGCTCACATATTGGCTTTTTCCTGACCTGGTTCTGAAAATATTGCCCTGTGTTTTCACCTAGCAATATTTAAAAGTCTTTTTGTGCAGATATTTTTATGGAGGTCTAAATGGAAATGAGCTGACCTGCCTCAGAGCAGCTATTGTCTCATCTACTCTTGTAAAGACTAAACAAACAGCATAGACTATATAGGAAAGTGGTAGACTTGGCCATCGTCCTTAATGCAAAGTCAAATTTTCTATCTGCAAGAACATCTTTCTCTAAATGTGATAAAGATTGGTCCCTTTGGGTCAAGGTTGGAGTACATTAATGATAGAGAGTAGACCCTACCTTTTGGCCCTCTATATTTAAAATAGTCCAGAGATGACAAAAAGATTCAGCTTATGATATTCTGTTAGCCCCCCCCCTCTCTCTCTCTCTCTCTCTCTCTCTCTCTCTCCCTCTCTCTCTCTCTCTCTCTCTCTCTCACAGAATTTATCATTTAAATGTTAAAAAGAGAAACCAGATGCTATAGTTATTAACTTTTGGAATCAACTATAATCTTCCTATTAAATTCTTCCATCCAGGTACAGGCAATTACTTGCTTGATCTAAAGGTGCAGAAAATGCAGGCACACAGGGTTTCAGAAAGTCCAGTTTAATAAGACAGTTGGGTAACTAATAATGTGGAAAATTACCTGCAGATTGAGGATATTGGGAATGACTAATGGCCAAAACTAAGCGAGTAAATTAGTTGCAAAATGATACCATTTGCGATAGTTGTGTGAATGGGGGACAGAAAGGCACAGTGGCATGTGGCAATGAGTGGAGTCGAGCAGAGCTTGAATATGGCCCAGGCACAAGATGCTATCAGCTTAGGAACTTTTTTTTGAGGAAGGGGACTTTAAAAAAATGTCCTCTTTCTGTGTAATCAGAGCTACTTGTGTAAGGTTTAATAGAGCAGACGCAAGAGCCTAGTTAGATTTGTGAAGTTTAACAACAAAGTCATAACCAAGGTCAAAGCATTTGCAACTGAAACATAAATGTACTTTACAAAGGCAGCAGAATTCAGATGGACAAGAAGACATCACATAGGGAGGCACCTCGGTATGGGGGAGAGAAAGTATTTTGGGAAACACCAAATAAAATTGTTGCTAATTTGATCTATACTGTAACTATAAACCTATAAAAAAGTTTCCTGAATTAGCTAAAAACAATATTGTAAGGTGACATTTTATTTCCTCCTATATTGGTTTGATTAAATAGAAATATTCTAGTTCTATGGAGTTTTCTCTAATGCAGCAGAAAACCAAGACTGAATAACATAAAATGTTCCATATTCCTAGTGGGCATTTTCATCCTGTTGATCACAGACGCATGAAACAGAGGCTTCTAGAGCTATGGCTTAAAGGAATCTAAAGGTCCATTGAGGTCAAACAACCTCATTGTATGAAAATGAGAGCCAGGGAAGTTAAATGATTTGCCCCAGTATTGCATGGTTAGTTAGTGTCTGAATAAGGAGATGAACCAAGATCTTCTAATGTCAGATGTAGTGCTCTGAACCACATATCTAAATTAAACACCAAGGATAGACTTGGAAAGACATAATGAAGTCACTAACAACTCATAGCTTGTGGTGAATGTGTGGGAAGTAACCAGTTGGTCACACAGGAGAAGGTTGAGATATGCTGTGGATTGATCATTGTGGTTTTGTTGTTTGAGAGTTGTTGTTTCTTTTAATTTTTTACCTTTGTTTTTATTTTGTTGTTTAGAATCAATTGTCAAAACTCTCCCTACCTAATGACAACCTGTGTCACTTCTACTCACTGGAATCGGTAGCCACCAAACTATCATCTAAGCTTATTGCATCTTAGGGACAGCTTTATGAAAGGGTATTTTTTGATATTTAGCACATTTTTAACTATCTATAGGACATTGCCCAGTTTCATGCCCTGATATTAACTCAAATATAATTCTATATCCAAGATGGGTTTCATATTTTCTCCCAAATCTGCTCCTCCTTCACATGTCACTCTTTTTGTCAGGGGTAATAGCATTTACTCAGTTCCCTTTTAAGACTGTATAATAGGGGAAGCTAGGTGGCACTGGCCCTGGAGTCAGGAGGATGTGAGTTCAAATCAGACCTCAGACACTTGACACTTACTAGCCGTGTGACCTTGAGCAAGTCACATAATTCCAATTGCCCTGCCTTCCCCTCTCCAAAAAGCAAAAAAAAATGAAAGAATGTATAATAGCAAAATTGAATAGTGATTTCAATATACTATGTTCAGACCTGTATATATCTTGACAAAAATTTTAATAAGAAATAAGGTTTAAATAAAACTCTCAAGAAGTCACACATGATAGCCATCTGGCAGTTATTGAATAGAAAATAGAAAGGGTTACATATTTGTCAGCTATGTATGGCATCATTACAAAAACTAGAAATATACTAGAGAATAAAATTCTAACAAATAGAGAAAAGCAGAAATATAAACACATATTTCATGGACCACAATGCAATACAACTACATCCGATAAATAACTGTTGAAAAATATTATTCTAAAATTAATAAGAGAATAAATAATTTTCTTTTACAAAATGTGTGTCAAGTAAGATAGTAGAAATAATAATTTCATTAAAAATAACAACAATGAAACAACATGAAAAAATTTTTCATGCAAGGTAAAAAAAAGTCTTTGATGAAAATTTATACTCCAATAACCTTTTATAAGTAAAAAAGAGAAGAAGAAATGATCAAATAATTGGAAATGAAGCTAAAACAAGCCCCCCATCACCTAAAATCCCAATTTAAATATCAAAGGTAAAAGAGAAAATCAAAGATTTTTTAAATGAACTACCCATTTAATTTATAAACACAGCTCAGAAATAGTTTTAAAAATTAAAAGGATAGCTTATGAACTGATTTGGTTTTAAATGAAATGAAAATAAAATTACAAATGACAGAAATAAAACGATCAAATTCACAGAAAATATAGAAGAAATATTATAGATATGTAAAAGACAAATGAAAATTACAGCAATTCTATGATTCTACCTGATTAGATGGGCAAATTTGACAATAAAGGGAAAATAAAATAGCAAATGCTGTACGGGCTGTGGGAAAACAGGTATATTAATGCACTACTTATATAACTGTGAATTGGTCCTATCATTAGAGCAAACAACTTGGAGCTATGTCTCAAAATATCCTAAACTGCACCTTTCACAGCTATAAGATTAACATGCTTATACATCCAAAAGTATCAAAGAGAAAGGTGAATTTATACAAAAATATTTATAATGCTCCCTTCTGTTGATGTAAAGAATGTGAAAAAAGTGAGGAGCATTGCCCATCAATTGGAATGACTAAAGAAATTATGGAACATGGATATGATAGAATACTGTTGTGTTGTAAGAAGTGGTGAAGATTATGATTTTAGAGAATTCTGGAAGAAATATATGAATAGAGGCAAGGCACAGTGAACAAAAGGAAACATATATCACATACAATAATATTTTTAAAGACTTAAGAACTCTGATCTAATCAATGACCAACACACACTGTTTCTAGGAGCCAGGATGGCAGAATAAATATAGGGACTTACCTGAGATTTCCCCCAAACCCCTCCAAATACTTTAAAAATTACTCTAAACAAATTCTAGAGCAACAGAATGCACAAAAAAGACAGAACAAAACAAATTTCCAGCACAAGACAACTTGGAAGGTCTACAGGAAAGGTCTTACCTGTGGGTAAGAGAGGAGCTCAATCCAGCAGAGCCTGAACAACACAGACTGGGCCCCAACTAACCTGGAGGAGGCCTCATGGTTACTGAATCACTGGCAATAGTGGCAGTTTCCAGGCCTTTCAGTCTACAGAGGACAAAGACAATTTAGAAGGTCAATAACAAAGGTTTGTCATACCTTGGTAAGAGTGGATAATGGTCCAGTACAGGCAATGCCAAAGCAGCCCCAGCCCCAGCAAACCAGGAGCAGCTCTTGGAAATGACTGAATCAGCAGTGGCAGCAGTTGCTTCTGGAGCTCTTGGCAGATAGACAGAAAGAGGGTCAAGCAACTGGTCGCAAGGAGATTATAGATGTCTTTATGCTAGTACTGGGACAGAACTCTGTTCCTTTGCCCACATCTCATTCTTAAGTGGTACTACCAAGGCAAGGAGGAGCACTAGCACAGCAGAGCTTGCGGCCACAGTTCAGGGGGGTTGAGGAAGAGGTGTGGAGGAATCACTCCTGTCTATTCCAGGGCAGTAAAGAGTGCTTATGGTGGCTCACAGAATAGAGTACAGAGAATAGTAAACACTTCTACTTAGATCATACTACCTTGGAATAAACAAAAACTTAAATGTTTCAATAAGTATCTCTGGAAACAGCTGCACAAAACTCCTAAAGTTTGGGACAGTGCACCCTCAACTCTGGATGCACCTTAACAAAGAGTTAAACAGTCAAATCATAGATTGGGAAAATGAGCAAACAAAGGGGAAAAAAACCTGATACTGACTATAGAAAGTTATTATGGTGACAAGGGAGATCAAAACACACTCAGAAGACAACAAAGTCAAATCTGCTACATCCAAAGCCTCCAATAAAATATTAATTGGTCTCAAACCATGGAAGAGCTCAAAATGGATTTTGAAAATCAAGTAACAGAAGTAGAGGAATAAGTCTGAAGAAAATTATAGAGATACAAAAAAAATTACCAAAAAATGAGTCAACAGTTTGGGAAAGGAGACACAAAAGCCACTTTGGCAACACATATATTAAAACTGGAGTGATATGAAGGAGAATCTCATGGACCCTGCACAAGAATGACATGCCAATTCATAAAGATTCCATATTTTTGCGTATGAAATATTATTCTTACTCAATGTTGGAGAAATGCAAGTTAGAACAATTCTAAGACACTGTCTTATACCTATTAGATTAGATTAAAAGACAGAAAACATAATGACATGCTGTAGGGCATGTTGGAAAAAATGAGGAATTAAGGCACTGTTGGTGAAGTTGTGCATTGGTCAAACCACTTTATAGAGCAATTTAAAGCTGTGCCCAAAGTGTTATAAAACCATGCATACACTTTGACATAGCAATAAACAAAAAAGGTAATAAATTAAAATAATAAGTAACTATATGTATAAAAACATTTATAGCAGTTTTCTGGGAGTAAAGAATTAGACTTTGAAGGGATGCACATCAATTGTGAAATGGCTGAATAAATTGCCATATGTAATTATAATGGAATACTATTGTACTATAAGAAATGATAAGCAGAAAAACCTCGAAGGACTTAAATGGATTAATGCAAAGTAAAAACTACTGGATACAAAGTAATAGCAATATTATAAGATGATCAGCTGTGAATGACTTATCTATTCTCAACAATAAAATGATCCATGCCAACTCTGAAGGACTTTAGATGAAAAAATATTATCCATCCCCTGAGAAAGAAAAGATGGTGTCTGAATATAGATCAAAACAACCTTTTTTTCCATAATCTTTATTTTTCTTGAGGATTATTTGTCTATGTTTTCTTTCATAGTGTGATTAATATGTATATATTTTCATGACTATACATGTATAATCTATATGGAATTGGTACCCTCTTAGCAGTGGTGGATGGTGAGGGAAAGGGGAGATAGTGTGAAACTCAAGGCTTTGAAAACAAATGTTAAAATGCCATTTTTACATGAAACTGGGGTGAAATTAAATAATGAATTTGAAAAAAGAACAGAATAGGCCAAATGGTAAAAGAGGCCCAAAAAGACAATGAGAAGTATGCCTTTAAAAAGGAGTTGGCCAAGTGGAAATGGAGGTCCAAAAGCTCACTGAAAAAAATAATTCTTTAAAAATTAGAATGGAGCAAATGGAAGCTAATGACTTTATGGGAAATTAAAAAAAATAGTAGACAATGTGAAATATTTCATTAAAAAAACTAACCAAAAAAAAATGAATCCTTGAGAGACGATTTAAAAATTATTGGACTACTGGGAAGCCTCAATAAAAAACAATAAGCAGCAACAACAACAAAAAAAAAAACAGGACGTTAACTTTCAAGAAATTAGCAAGAAAAACTGTCCTGATATTCTAGAACCAGAGATAAAATAGAAATGGAAAGAATCCACCTATCACCTCCTGAGTAAGTTTCTAAAATGAAAACTGCCACTAATATTATAATCAACTTCCAGAGTTATCAGGTCAAGGAGAAAATATTGCAAGCAGCTAGGAAGAAACAATTCAAGTATTATGGAACCACAGTCAGAATAACACAAGATTTAGCAACTTGTACATTTAAGGGTTGGAGTGCTTGGGATATGATATACTGGAGGGTGAAGGAATTAGGATTACAAACAAGAATTACACACTCAGCAAAACTGAGTATAATCCATGAAGGGGAAAATGGACATTCAATGAGATATAGGACTTTCAAAAATTCTTGAGAAAAGACCAGAACTAAATGGAAAATTTGATTTTCAAATATAATACTCAAGAGAGGCATGAAAAGGAAAATAAGAAAGGGAAATCAAAAGGGACATATTAAAGTTAAACTGTTTACTTTACTTTCCGACATCACAAGATATTTTTAACTAAGACCTTTCTCATTATTAGGGTACACACACACACACACACACACACACACACACACAGAGACATATATATATATATACAGGTCATTGGTGTGAGATGCATATGAAAGGATGATATGGAAAAAAAAATTAAGTGGTTAGAGGGGAATATATTGTGAGAAAGAGAAAGGGAGAGATAGAATGGGGTAAACTGTCTCACGTAAAAGAGGCAAGAAAGAGCTTTTACAGTACAGGGGAAGGAGGGAGGTGAAGGGGAGTGAGTGAACTTTACTCTTATCAGAGTTGGCTCAAAGAGGAAAAAACACACATACACCACTGGATATAGAAATCTATTCCAACCTACAGGAAAGTAGGAGGGAAAAGGGGTCAGAGAAGTGGGCAATGATAGAAGTGGGGGCAGATTGCGGGAGGGGGTCAGAAGAAAAAATATTTTTGAGGAGGGACAAGGGTAAAAGAGAAAGAGAGAATAGAATAAATGAGGGGATAGGATAAAAGGACATACAGTTAGTAATAGTGACTGCAAAAAAATTAAAATTTCTCTGATAAAGGTATCATTTCTCAAATATAGTGAACTAAGTGAAATTTAGAAAAACAAAAGCCATTCCCCAACAGAAAAATGGTCAAAACATGATCAGTTTTCAGATGAAGTAGTCAAAGCTGTCTATAGCCATCAGGAAAAAAAAATCTCTACTTCACCTTTGACTGAAGAAATGTAAATTAAAACAATTCTGAGGTTCTACATCATACTTATTAGATTATTTAATAGGAAATAAAAAATAAATGACAAATGTTGGAGGATATGAGGGTAAAATGAGACATTAACACACACTTGGTGGAGTTGTGAACTGTTTCAACTATTCTGTAGATTAATTTGGAACTATTCCCAAAGGGCTTTAAAACTATGCATACCCTTTGACCTAGCAATACCACTACTAAGTTTGTATCCCAAAAGAGGAAAAAATCCAAAACTATAAAGGATATATATGTACAAAAATATTTATAGCAGCTCTTTCCTGGGAATCAAAAATTAGAAAATGGAGGATGCTCATCGATTAGGGGATGGCTCAACAAATTGTGACATGCTACTATGATAGACTACTATTTTACTGTAAGAAGTAATGAGCAGGATGATCTCAGAAAAAAACTTGGAGAGACTAAACATAAGCTGATGCAAAGTGAAATATATTATGTACAAAATAACAGTGATATTGCAATAATGATCAGTTCTGAATGACAGCTATTCTCAGCAACGGAATGATTCAAGACAACTCTGAAGGACTTATGAAGAAAAGTGCTATTCATCCCCAGATAAAAAAACTAATGGTGTCTTAATACTGATTAAAGCATGCAGTTTTTTTAACTTTATTTTTAAGGGGGGGAGTTGCCTATGTTTTCTTTCACAACATGGCTATTATGGAGAAGTTTTGTGTAACTAAATAGGTATAAGCCATATCAAATTGCTTGCCTCCTCAATTAAAAGGAATGGAGAGGGTGGAAAAAAGAAAATTTGAGCTCAAAGTTGTAAAAATGAATGTGAAAAAGTGTTTTCACATTTTTTACACAGCAATATTTCCAGAGGATGGATGATGAAACATTTTGCTGACAAAGAGCTTATGGATTGATAGAAAATGACATTTTAGGAAAAGGTCAATGAAGATATTATTTTTAGTATGCATTTTTGTTACAAGGGTTTCTTTCTCCTTTAATGGGAGGAGGTCAAATGGAATGAAGGTAGAATTGTATTGATTTTAAAAAAATGAGTTTAATGTGACCTGTGAAATTGAGGATATACTTATTTATTTGTTACTAAATTACCTAAATAGCTGGCTTCAAATTTTATTTAACCTATATGTCCACATTCTTTGGACTGCAAGTTTTTAATACAAGACCACCCAACTACCCAATCTAAACATGGCAAGAATTTTTACATCCAAGCTTGATAGTATGTGAAAAAAAGGCTGAGTAAATCAATGTAGAATTCTATGTCAAGGGACTGAAAGATCACTCCAGCAAAAGTTTTTCAATGAATTGTAGGGGCATTACTCAATGAACAGAGGAATAGGGAAGAGTGCATTTTTTTAGAGGTGGTGTTTTCTTTCTCTTATTATGGGAAAAAAGTAAGATATCCAATGCCTGAATGAAGGACAAGATAATTGCTTATTGGTAACAAAAAAGTTAGTCCCATGGCTTCAGAAAATGTATAGATTATTAGCAATCCAAACAATGCATAACTAGACACCAAAGAGGTGAAAAGGATAAAGGTTTAGACTTGAAAATAAGAGGCCTGATTTAATATCCCGCTTCTAACACATACTGTGAGACCCTCCGTAACTTGCTTAAGCTCTCTTCCCCTTTATTTTCTTTTCTGTAAAATGAGGCAATTCATAGGACTTATGTAGTTGTATTATCGTAAAGATAAATTGAGGAGAAGAGGTGATTCACTAGATAGAGGAGAGGGCCTGTAATCAAGAAGACTTATGTTCGAATGTAACCTCAAACACTTACTAGTTATGTGACCATGGGGAAGCCATTTAACCCTGTTTGCCTCAGTTTCCTAATCGGTAAAAAGAGCTGGACTAAGGAAAAAGGGAAACTACTCTACTATCTTTGCCAAGAAAACCCCAAATAGGGTCACAAAGAGTTGGCACTAAACAGTAAGAATGAATGGAGATAGTGTATATAAATCTCTGAAAACTTTATATAGTTCTCAAATACTAGCTGTAATCACAGCTTTAACTATATATATATAGAGAGAGAGAGAGTATGTATGTATGTATATATATATATACATATATATCAATATGAAAAAAATTCTCCAAATTACAATTGTTTAGAGAAATGTAAATTAAAATATGTCCTAAGGACTAGGACACATTTATCAGATTGCCTAATATGACAAAAAAGGAAAATGTTGGATTTTGGAAGGGATGTGGGAAAACTGCAACACTAATGTATGGGTGGTGGAGTTGCGTATTCTAGAGAGCAATTTGGAACTATGCAAAAAGATCTATAAAATTGTGTACCCTATGAGCAATACTAGTGCGAGGTATATAATCTAAAGACATTAAAAAAAGTAAAAGGACATATTTGCCCAGAAATATTTATAGCAGTTTTGGGGGGGGGTAGGGGGTTGTGGTGGTTAAGAATTTGAAATTGATCTTGTCAACTAGGGAAGAGTTAAACAAATTTTGGTATATGATTGTAATGGAATCATATTTTGCTATAAGAAATTATAAGCCAGCATATTTCAGAAAAAACTTAATTTACTTCCATGAACTGATGTATAGTGAAGTGAACAGAACCAGAAGAATGTTGTATACAATAGTAATAATATATTTCAGTGAAGAACTATGAATGACCTAGATATTCTCAGCATTACAATGATCTAAGATAATCCCAAAAGACTAAAGATGAAACATACTATCTACCTCAAGAGGAAGAACTGATATTTTTAAACACGGACTGAAGTATGTATTTTTTCCTTCCTTTCTTCTTTCTTTCTTTGTTTCTTTCTTTCTTTGTTTCTTTCTTTCTTCCTTCCTTTCTTTCTTCCTTTCTTTCTTTCTTTCTTTCTTTCTTTCTTTCTTTCTTTCTTTCTTTCTTTCCTTCCTTCCTTCTTTCCTTCCTTCCTTCCTTCCTTCCTTCCTTCCTTCCTTCCTTCCTTCCTTCCTTCCTTCTTTTGTTCCTTCCATCCTTCCTTTCATTTTTTCCCCTTTATTCCAGTCTTCTTATACAAAACAGCTAACATGGAAATGCTCTATGCAATTGCACATGTATAACCTATATCTGATTACTTACATGTAAAAGAAGGAGGAGGAGAGGGAGAGAGGAGTAGAATTTTGAACTCAAAATTTTAGATAAAAATATAAAAAACAAAATAAAAGGAACTTAACATTATTATAGATTGAGGATCAGAGAGATTAAGTGACTTTTTTTCTCAGTTGGGCAAAAGCTGAATTTCTCATTTTCTCAACTCCCAGTTCAATGTCCTAGGTCTTTAAAGTATGCAAACCAGGATTAGAAACCAGACCCAACTACTACTCCCAAATGTCCTTAATTACCATGTTGATGGTTATAAAACAGTATTCTAGTCCCCTAAAATCAAGAATGCCAAACCAGGAAAAAAATTGCCACAGTATGCAATTTTTTTTCATTATTTTCATGCTTTTCTTTCATTCCATAAACTCATACTTTCTCTAAGAAATCTCTTTTCTCTATTTTATTTATTGGTCAGTAGTGACCTCAGCTTTCTTGAGTCCTATACCATAGCCTCCTCCACCTTATATTGGGTATTTATAGTGGATGGAAAGAGGAAGAGAGAAGCAGATTGTCTGATGGTTTCTTATAATAACTGACATTTTTACAACTCAAAGCAATATAGTAAAATTTACTTAGTACAAGGAACAAGAAAAAATTGCCCTCAAATTTTCAGAAAAAAAGTATCATTATAATTATCATAAAATATATGCTAAAAGGAACCTTAGGGGTCAACTAATTCAATTCAGTTGAATGTATAGCACTACAGATCAAGATTTCAGATCAAAAGGCTCCCCTAGGGAAAGACTCAGGATGATATCTCTGTAGAAGAGGCAATGAGAAGCCAGAGATCCTTGAATACCATGAAGGTTGAGAATTGTAGGACAGTAAAAAAAAATATTGGTGGTGAAGCAAGTCATCTGATAGCTTTCTCTTTTAACTAAAAATCCTAGTTAAAAGTTGTTTCTACCAACTAAATAAGTATAAATATTATCAATGATCTCTATATTTTGGCACCTTGGATCAAAACCTGTTACTTTGTCATAGTTGTAGTTCTGATCTAACTAAAACAGTTCCCCAAACTCCTTTCTCCATATGGATTCTGGCTTAAGACAGATCTGTTCTTTTTAGGAGCTATGACCAGCAAACCTAAGTACAGCAGAAATCACACACACACACACACACACACACACACACACAAACACACATGCAAATCTTTATATATGCAGGATACACACACACACACATATATATATATATGCAGGATATAAATATGTATATATATATGTATACATATATTTGCAGGATATACACACACATATATGCAGACCATAAATATATGTATATATAACATATACACATATGCAATATATATGAGTGTATGTATAAACATAGATATACAAACTTATAAGAAACTCTGGCCCCAGCTCATCCAGCATTCCTTGTCCTTTTCTCCTCTCTTCCCACCCAACATGAACATTCTCTCTTATTCCCTTTAATCCTTTAGAGGCATATCCTTCAGCCAAATGCAATGGCATCTCTGTCCTCCTCTGTTTCAATTATAGCTTGAAAATACTTTTTATCTCTGTTTCTTACATTCTGATTTTGCTTCTGGTTCCTAGCTTCTTCCCTTGTCCAGGGGATGAATGATCATTTCTCCCACTACTGTTGCTAACTAAAAACGCTTGAGTGACCAGCACCTGGTGGTTGAAAGTGATATTCTAATTGCAACTGCCTAGTTCTATGTCAAATTAAATCTCAGGGTTATTCAATTCAGATTCAAAATAACCAAATGCTGCTATCATGTTTGATAACTAATGTATTGCCTTTCCCTTCACTCATTTACATTTATTTATTCATTGGTTGAGTCATTGAACAAATTCAATAATTATACTCACGGTGGAATAAATTATTTCACAAGTACTTCAATATAAATTTGTATGAAGAATTCTAGGGATTTTAGTGAACTGCAAATTCAATATTGGACAAGAATGGGATATGAAAACCATGACAGCTAACTGAATCTCTGAATACATTTTAAGAGGCATAGGTTCCAGGAATAAGGACATCATACTTCCATTTTGTTCTTCAGATGATGGTGGATCCATTTTGGAGTTTCACAGATAAGAAAGATCATTGATAAATTCTAAAGTACCCAAAAGAAAGCAACCAGAAAGAAGGTGAACTTAAGGAAACTATCATAGGTTATATAGTGCCATGGATAAGGTATTAGACTTAGGGTCAGGGGGACCTGAGTTCAAGTCTAGCTTCAGATATTACTTTTGTGTTATCTTGGACTAGTCATTTAGCTTCTGTCAGCCTCAGTTTCCTCTACTGCAAAATGGAAACAGAAAAGAACCAATCTTGCACCATTGTGATAATCGAATAAAATAATATTTTATTTTTATTTTATTAAGTGCTTGATGGAGTGCCTGATATATATTAGTGTGATGTATAACAAGTTCAAAAGATATAATTTCTGGGTAATTAGTCATTTTATGAATGGTATTAGCATATTGCTAATTAAAAAAATGGCCATCTGATCATCTCTCTCTTAGACCAAGAGACAAATCATGGAAGCCACACAATGCTTATATACCCATGAAAAAATGGGTGTTCTTGAGGGTAGAAATCAACTCTGAATGGTTAACAAGTAATGATATAGAATGAATATTATATGGAGCAGTGGACTTATTCTATATTGGTGGATCTATATCTCTATTGAGAGGTCTAACCTCTTCTAAGGAAGGACTGGGCCAAGTGACTTTTATCATGTCATTTCCTTCCAAATCACCTCCCAGCCTTGGGCAATTTATTCAAAGAATTTATCCCCATCCAAACCTAGGTAGAACACAAAGAGCTTCCCCACCTGGATGAGTTCAGAACAAGACTGAGGAGATAACCAATCCAATCTCATTATCAACAATGTCCTTCTTATTGAAGTCACCATAAAATGATGAGATATACTGTGAGGGATGCATGCCACTCCAAAATACCAACAGGTTGAGTCCTGTTGAATGAATTCCACTCAAGTCTTCTCTCAGCCAAAGTAAAGCAAAGTTTATTAAAGATTCGCCATAATGGGTAGACTCTTAAGGAGTCTTGGTATCTGGGACTCTTGTATTAGAAACCAAGCTACAATCATCTGACACAGAGTGAGCGTGCACTAGATCATTCTCCAGAGCTCTCCCAAGGCAAGATGGGGTCTTATACACAGAAAAGTTGTGGGAGGAATCTAGAGGGGGTCTAGGGGAGGAGTTTGGGAAGGGTCTTCAGGAGGAGTCAAATGAGGTGAGACTCCAGTGATAAGAGATTAAGGGTGGGAGGTAGCTGGAGGCTACCTGGAGATTAGACAGTGGAGGGTTTGGGAGGATCAAGGGTGGAAGCTAGAAGGACAAAGGAGGGCTAGGCTAGTAACAGAGGTTTGGACTGAGCCGCAATGAAAGGCTAATTGCCTCAGGCAAATGTCTCATCAAATGGGAAGATTCAATCAGAGTTGGGGGTCTGGGGAGTTCCCACAGCCTGTTCATCATCACTTCTGACCGTGGCTTGGTCCAGCAGGAAATAAGGTTTCAGAGAGGGATAAATTCCTCAAATTAACAGTTAGTTTTTTTTAATAATCATTTCTTTCATTAGGTGGATAATAAACATGTGTTTCTTCCTTTCCCCCCATCTAAGGAATGCTTTAAGAAATGAGATTATTTAGGCAAAAGAAGAGAAGAAAATTTTCTAAAAGGGAGGAAATTATAATAGCTTTCAGTATTTGAAAAGCAAGTATATAGAAGAAAGGACTGGGTCAGTTTTGTTTGCCTTCTGAGGATGGAACTAGGGGGAAAAATGAGTTCAAAATGAAAAGAGGAAAAAATAGGTTTGATAACTAAAAAAAACTACTGAAAAAATTCAATCTAGAACTTTAATAGTCTGCATCAAGAGGTAATGTGTTCCCCCTCTCTTGGGGTCTTCATGTAAAGGGAAGATGAATGCTTGCAAAATGGTCTGTTCTAGAGATTCCTTTTAGGTTTGAGTTAGATGTGATGCTTTCTGATCCCTTCAGATTCAGAAATTCTGTGATAATGAGAGTGGTCCACTGTCAGGAGCCATACAGATCACTGGTAAAGAACATTTTAAATCATGGAAACCTAGAACCTCTGCCACATATCCACACAAATGTAGATATTTGTCCAATATTTGTTAAATATATTTTATGAAGAAAACTTTGTATTACTCTGTCCCACAGAACGTTGCTATGGATGGCAGGCAACCTAAACCTTGATTTTAGAAACTGACCTCAGTGTTCATCCTACATATATCTGTTTCTTAACCCCCTTAAAAATAGCCTCTCTTAAAGTATCTAACAAACTTTTTGGAACAGTTGATGTATGATGTATGATACTAAAAACTCTTTCCCTGTGTCTTCTTCTTTTTTTTATCCTAATAATATGAATTTATCCTCATTCCTCAATATTCTGTCCCAGAGCTGCCCTTTGGCTTCTGAGGAATAGACCTATGAGCCATTCCAAGTTACTTCCATCTACTCTTGCAGATACTAGTTGCATTTCACTTCTGCTTGGCCTTCCAGTGTGCTCCAGTTATAGCACTACCTTTGCTGCAGTTTTATGCTGAAACATATACCCAGTATCAGAAATACTGTATTAGATTCAGAAAAGTATCCAAAGGTAATTATGAGGTACTTGTCCTCATGTGGCTTAAAATTTTATTAATTCTTTCAGATAACAAAATAATTTAGCCCAATTAAGAAAACCTTTAAATAGTAAAAATAATTCTAGGAATTTCACATGTCCTATCTGGCCAGTGATAGCTTCATTACTGTAAGTTGAGATAGATAATTTGATAAAATGAGATTTTTCATTTCTCTCAGTATCACATAGCTTCCTTCTCCTCACATGAATAGGACAATCTCTGACATAAGGGTTAAAACTGAAATAAAATGTTTGCCTGAATGCTTCATTTTTTTGTGTATATAATAAGGTCTCCATTTATAACACATCTACTCTGTGAGCAAGCTGATTTTAAAATATAGATACAGTAAGAACGCATATAAGGCAATGCAAAGAAATTAAAGCAATAGTTTCACTTTCAAGGCAACACAGACCAGAAAAGCTGCTGTGAATGTGCATTTCTTCAAACACTTTCTTATAATTCCCTGAAGTCCCATATCCTTTCCTGACATCAGTGAAAATTATTAGTTTTGTTCTCCATTGCTGTGCATCATGGTTACCTCTAATTGAAATGGAGGTGTTGCGAATGGCACAATCAGTTAAGAATTTCACCAAGTGCCTCATTTGGATAATTTATTGTGGGATCTGAAGCGTATGAGTTCAGAGTCCACGGGTCCCCAAAGTCCTTAATCCTTGATCATATTTTGTGGTGGGACAATACTTGATAAGAGTGGAGTTTGAAAATTGGTACTCACCGCACATGTATTTATCAAATACCAATGTTCCCAGAAAAGTGATTTGAGATGAAGATTACATATCACTGGAAATGAAGCACAATGAGTATCTTAACTTGAAGAAAGGACAGGTTTGATGCTTTTTGATAAATTCCTGATATTTAATATAATGTGCCAGAGCTCACAAGTATAAATGAGTTGTTTCATCTTAAAAAAGAGTAAAGGAAAGAGAAAAGATTGAGTAAGAAGTGAAGTTATTAATACCTAGGGATAAAATTCTACATAGCTACATGCATAATGATAACATGAGTGACCAAAACAGGTCAGGCCCTTGATACGTCAGTCCTTTCTTTTAAGACAGGGGCAACAAACAGAGACAAAATGATCTGGGGATAGATGTCAACATCAGAAGGATAAGTATATCTCAAAGAGATTCTTAGTTTTACTGACTTGTTATAGAGATACCACCCATGGATTTATCCATATACTTTATGAATTATATTTTTGTATGCTTTGAGCAAATTGTGCCTATTTCTAAATGCAGAAGTTGAGGCTTATGAGCTATTGTTTTAGGGGTGTAGACTTGAAAGTTTTTTTGAATCTGAGGTAGCTGCCCTCCAAGGTACCCAAACTTTGAGTGTAATTTGGGAGTGAGGGAATAATTCTTAGAGCATGTTACAATGCTAAAGTTCTGGTAATGCAGACTAGGCTAAAGAGGGTAGGTTTGCTTATGTCAAATCAATTGACTAGGTTATAGGAGAAAATTTAAATTAAATTTTATAACAACTTAAAATAAGAAGAAAAGGAGGAGCCTTGGATTTTTTATTTTTATTTTTCTAATTCAAGTCTATCCAATTCAGTAGCCAAGTTTCCTTCCAAATATCATGCAAAATACTATTTCAATTTATTTTTTTCTGTATTCAAATAGCCCACAACCATGAAAACATTAATTATATTAATGGATTTGATAATAAGTCTCTTCAAGTCATGGATTTGAGAATGATTTTGTTTTTAACAAAGGGACATGGTATATATTATAAAAAGGTTAAAGTATGTTTCAAAAATAAGAATATCACGATAGGACATGATCTTCCCTTTGTGGAATGTTGTATCACATCTAATTTTTGTCTCTATCGCCAACTAGCTATGTGGTATTTAATAATTACGTCTTTTTGAGCCTCAGCTTTTTCACCTTTAAAAATGAGATTTTTACTAGAGGATTTTATGATTCTATGGTTGTGTTTTGATGGGGAACAAGAGTAAGAAATGACCAATGGGAAGCCTTTATGTTCTCTTACTATCTTCAGGGAGGATACAGTTGAAAATGTAAGGAGCAAAAATAGTAATGGGAGCCACAAGAAAGTAGTTAAAATTTAATTAAAGTAATACAAAAGGTTCATGGAACTTATGCTTTTAACAGCAGGAGGAGTTTCAATTAATGTCTCTATGGAGCATCACAATGATTTGTGGTGCTCTTAGCACCACGTGTTTGATCTAAGGTGAAATACCTCTAAGCTAGTGCACTGTATAACACACGAGTGACAAAAAAAAAATTATGGTGTCCAAATCAAGGGATAATGTTTGTTCAAACTTACAAATAAACACTTTGTCAAATTTCTCTGTCTCCTAGATTAAGATAAAGATGAAAGATCTAGAAGTCTTCCTACAGTTGGATAAAATATCTAGGAAATATTTGAAGAAGGACATGAAGAGCAGTAACATAGAATAATAAGTCTTGGATGAACTAAATCTCCACCACCAAAAGAAGAATGCACACCAATGAAATCACAGATCCCTGGGAAGTTTCAAAGTAAGATCACATTGGTAAATATCTTGACAAGAAGTTTAAAAAAAATGTCCAGTAAATATTTTTTTAAATATGTCTGTATTGCATGACAAGTATGTCAATTGATCCACAACATTAGAAAATGTCTTTGAAATAACTTAATAGACTGGCAGTCACTGAAAATTGACTTGATTTCATCTAAACAAGTATGGGCAACTTGGAAATCACAGAGAGAACTTGAAATTCTGAAAAAATAACATATTTCCAATTCATGTCCCATCCTCAGTGACTGGGAGGGTGAAAGAGTTATGAGTCAAGAAGAAGGTATCTATTTCTCATTTGAGTCAGCTGAAGAAGTTTTGTGGGTAAAGCGATATCCACAGGGGTAGCAAAGAGATAATAAAATGTAGCTGAACACCACATCTCCTCCAAGAGGCTCTCTGAAAGCACAGCCTCTCCAGGATATCACCTTGCCAAGGCTTCTCTAGGGTAACACGTCATGGCTAAGCTAAACCTATCTTGAAGTAAAAAAAAAAAAAATCCAAACTAACTTTCATTCCAGTGACTTAAACAGTGACTAAACAAATTTAATTTCCTGCCATCAGCTAGGCAAGTGATTTTACTTGGTACTGGCCACTGCTCACTGGTCACTAATATTTGCTTGGTCCCTCGGGTCCACCAAACAAAAAACCCTCATATTCAATTACAACATCATGAATTATGCTGTACCCAAGACTAAAATTATCACCCATTCCTCCATAGCATGTCAAAAATATACTCTTTCATTATAAGTGCCTTGCTTTCATTTGCAAGAGCCCTGAACTAGAAAAATCATAGTGAGAAGAAATAACCTCTTAGCTTCCATGAGATTTGCTGAAGTCCACCTCAAGATCTCAAATTCTCTTTACCACTTGTGAATGTGAGCAATACCATCCCCTCTACCCCTTCTTATGCAGCAGAAATAGAATAGACATTAAACAACTACCTTTCTTTGTTTATTTGATTTGCCAAAGCTTATAAACAGTTTCCTGTTATGCTTCTCATTTGTTACAATTATATATTTAAACCTGATCTTGGGATTAAAAAATGGGCAGAAGAATTAGAGGAAAATCTGTCTGGAATGTCACATCAGAAGGATCTGATAGCAGATAAAAATAATGTTTCTGAGAGCAAGTTTAGGATTTGATTATTTGTGTGGTCTCCTCCCTGGGGAAGGGGAGAGTGAATGTTATATCTTGTGAAGTAGTAATAACAGGAATAAATGAGACCAGAACTCCTGGACAAATCCAAGACTCTTCTCTACATCATTGTAGTTTTATATTTCTGAAATCAACACATTTAGTATTTTGGTAGCAAGCTAAGCTATTATTTAGGTCTAATGAATATTAATCATTAGTGACATGCAAAAGAGTAGTGCTCTTCATCAAGATTGGCAACACTATTGTTCAATTAAGAAAGGATATAAGAGATTTATAACATTCATACTTCTAAGTATCACTTAAACTGATGATTCGTAATTCCATTCACCAAACTTTTACTGTAATGCCATGCACCAGCAAATTCCCAAAAGAATGTTACTGTGAACAGCTTTTAAGGTTCAGATTGCACAATAATAGTGAATACTCTGTTTATTCCATTACAAATCAAGGCAAACATTTACAATATGTCACAATATGATATTAACAACATTATATCTTATCACAGAAAGTCACAATATAGTATCCATAAGAGCTTAACATTAGAATGGCCACACAGTTTTTACTACAGTGGCCACAATATTAAGAAAAAATGAATAAATATGGTCAATAAGTATGGTCCCTGCTCCCTCCTGAGTCCACCAAACAGTCACCTGGATTCAGAATCAGACAGCTGCCAGATTCTTGTCCAGTCCTCAGAGGTAGACAGCTCTCACCCAGGTCCTTGTCCACTTCTCAGGGCAGTCCCTGGCACACACTGAAGTTCACAGGGCCCAGCACATCTCAAACCCTTCACCACTTCTCTTACCTGGAGCTCAAGGATCAGCCAGGCCGTGAACAAAATCTTATCCTGGTCATGCTTCTTCAGTCTTCCAGCAGTTCATCTGGCCCTAGTACCCAGAAAGAATATCCGCCTTCTGTGTGGCCTTCACCAGATTCTGGTCTCAGAAAAACTCCATCTCTTTTCTCAGTCAGCTTCCAGATGCTGGGAGAGAAACACTCTCTCTCTCTCTCTCTCTCTCTCTCTCTCTCTCTCTCTCTCTCTCTCTCTCTCTCTCTCTCTCTCTTTCAAGAAAACTCCAACTCACTTCTTTAGCCCAGCAGCCCAGCTCCCAGATGCTGAGATAATCCTGCTTCCTCCAACAGGGAAATTCCAATTCTTTCTCTCTGTCTCTGGAATTCTTGCTTATATACACACATTGACCTCCTGTCTCAGCCAATGCCTTTCTTCCACATCAACAAGGGAGTCCACACCTTCTCAAAAAGAGACTGGGCTCACACCTTCCATACTCAGCCCTAAGTTCATAATTGCTAAGTTTCTGCTAAACTGATTGCTATTACACCTCCCTACTCATAAAACCTTCAGAGGTCCTCTGTTGTCAATGTAATACAATACCATCACAATTCCACTCTAATCTTCCTTTCCAGCTTCATTTCCCACTAATCCCTATCACAAACTCCATGTACCAACTCAATTACTTGTGACTTAATATCCTGTACACTCTGCCTTGAAACATTCCTGAAATAGACTTTATTTCACACACACATAAATGCACACATGCGCACATGCACACGCACACACAATTCTCTTTTTTTGAGATCCAATTCAAATTTCACTTTATGAATTATCCTGATGTCACCTCATGTCTACTCCCTATCTAGAAATGAGCTTCCTTGACTAAATAATCATTTATAATGTAACTTCTTCTCTCCGTGATGTAAGACAGCATAATTATTATGAGCACCATTTTTCAGAAAAAGAAATAGAAGTGTAATGAATTAAGATGCAACTATCCAGAGAGCATGGATTCAAAATTAATTTTTTTCTTAGTTGAAGTTCAAAGCTCTTTCCACTACATTACATCACTTTTCTTGAACCTTTGATATATCTCATTTTCCACCTTATATCACATATCATATTCCGTCTTGTTTCACATCAATTTGTATCCATGTCTTATCCCTCCACCCTTGAATGAGTTCTCTTTAATGCCAAATACCAAAGGGAACCACCAGGTAAGTTATCGGGTCACCAAGGACAAGAATTGTCCAATACAATTGAAGATTCTTGTATGATATGGAAAATGGGATTACAGGATTCTATATTTAAAGACAAAAGGAACTTCAGGGGTCATCAGTTCCAGCTTCCTTATCATACAGATAAGGAACTTAAGCTGACAGAGTGTAAATTTCTTGTCCAAGGTCATAAAGCTAGTAAGTCTCTTAGGTAGGCTTATAAAGTGACATCATATATCCTACTATCTCTGAACAATAACAAAGGAGCCCTTCAATTTGGTATAAAAATCTATAAAAGTTATAATTTGACATAGGGTAAACAAAATATTGACAAAATATTTCAGTTCTCAAAAAGTTGTGCTGATAGACTCAGCCCAAAAGAATAATTTTTATGAGGCCAAAAATTATTTGACTTTTTAAATTTTTTCTCATGCTAAAACTCCCCTAAAGTACCAATTTATCAGCACCCCAGTAAGGATTGATGGAAGCCATAGGAGGAGGGAATGCTTCTTTTTGTTTCTCTGTATAAGTACCCTTTTGAATTCACCACAGTGTGTGAGCACAGCTTACAGAATTTCCAATATAACATTAGAGTGTGAAAGAGAAAAGGCAGAGATCACCCTGAGAGAAATGCTACTGAGAATAACTGGAAAAAAGTCATCTTCTTCATGGTAAGATTCACAAAGTAATTCCATGGCAGAAGAATCAAGGTAAATATTTACTGCAAGTTTCTTAGAACCTACAGTAGTCTGAAACCTTCAGTTTTTACTATTTTAATATTTATCTCATACTTTTGTAAATTAGTTTTATGACCATCATTTCCCAAAGGCTATCTATTTGTGAAAATTGCTGCATCGGGGCCATGCTCTGCTGCTGATATGAAAGAAACTAGTTTTTCAATGAGGGAACAATGTCCCCATCAGCCCTTTGGCATAGCAGGATCCTGTCTTTTCTGTGAAATGCCCTCCCATCAGACAGTACAGATGCAGGGTCACCAGTCCCATCCAGAAAATACAAGCCAACTTGGAGATTTAGTCTGATAAGGGAAATGGAGGTGACCTGAGAGGGAAGCACCTTCTGCAGAGAAAGGCTCAGAATGAATTCAAGGACCCTTGCTGAATCACTGATGAAGTAAACCCATTTATCGCAAAGCACTGTGTTTTCTGAGGCTCAAAGGAAGCAGAGTTCCTATGTGACTGTCTGATTCCTCCATGTGGAAAAAGCTTTGTCTTTCTCCCTAGTGTACCTATAAGGTCCTATTAAAATGGACAAAAAGCAGAGAAACTTTTCTGATAAATCTTCTGTTTGGCATTCAAAGCCCTTCATAACCTAAGCCTACTCCCTACCATATACTCTCTGATTCAATGACACTGGCTTCCTGGCTATTTCAGAAACAAGACACTCTATTGTTCTGTTCTGGTCATTATCTTTGACCTTTCCCAATGCCTGCAATGTTCTTCATCATCTCTCCTTCCTTGCTTCCCTGGCTTCCTTCAATTCTCAACTAATACCCTATTTTTATACGAACCTTTTTCACAACTCTTCTTAATTTAGAGGCTTCCCTGTGTTGATCACTTGCTTATCCTGAACATAGCTTGTTTGTATATATTTGCTTGCTTGTTGTCTCCCCCATTAGATTAAGAGCTCTTTGAGGGCAGGGGATATCTTTGAATTATTTTTCTATTTCCATCACTTAGCACAGAGCTTGACAAATATTAGGCACTTAATAAATCCTTATTGATTAACTGATATACATAGAAAACAAGGATTGACAAATAGGCTAGTAATTCAATAGTTTGACTTAGATTCTCTGAGGTAGAAGCCCTTACAACATTTAATGAGGAAGAACTATTGATGAAGAATAGTTCATGAAGTCAAACAGGGAAGGAAGAGAATAAGTATTTACAGACAGTTCTCACTTTACCTAAGTGGGTTCAGTAAACCCCTAAATAAAATGATTTTTTTGTGTGTACTAAAACCTTACCCACAGAAGTGAAGAAGGGAAGGAGACAGGCTGGAAGCAGGCAGCCCTTGGTGGAGGGAGAGGCCAACACAGTTTTCAAGGATAGTAGGGGCCAGGGACAGAAATTGGAGAAGAATGAGGAAAATAGGGGGACTGAGGTTAGTCCTGAGGGGGGAGGAGGTGGCTGGTAAGAGAGAACTGGCAACATGCAAGGAAGACAGATAACCTAAGGGTTATACACATTGGCAGGTGGGTGGAGCAGGACAAAAATCTCTTCTGTCTGTTGCATGAGGTCTCAAGTACAGTTCCAGAATCTGAGGAAATAGTCTTTCTGTCTGTCCATTTTTCTGCTTTCACTTGGAGGATATTTTTTAAAGAATGAATTTTTTAGGTTTTTCTTTTTTGGTGAGGTGGGTGGGAGGCCTCTGAGCACTGATTAGAGAGGCAAGAAAAGAGAAAGTATCATACTATGTGGTAAAGTTAACATAGTTGTGTTTTGGTTTTAATGCAGATTTCTTTCAGAAATATTTAGGTAAAGTCAAATTTGCATAATGTGAATTTTACATAAAGCAAGAATTGTATCTATATAGGACCTATTATGTATCACGCACTGTTCTGCACACTTAATAAATATTTCAGCTCCATGCAAGATTTTTGCTATTATTTTTATTATCCAGTTGATGAAACTGAGGCTAAGTGATTTGTCCAGGGTTGTAGGGCTAGTAAATACCAAAAGCCAAATTTGAACTCAGATCTTCCTGACTCTGGGCCCAGTGCTTTATCTACTGCACCATCAGAGAACTTTATCAAAGCCCTTGATGTCACAAGACCTGGGATGCAGGAGGTGGTAGGAGTGGTTGTAATGCAATATTGTAAGCAAAGTTCTTAAATGAGATATTAAATGGCATAACAACTGCTCTCTAACTTATTTTTGTGACAACTCGCTAGCATAGAATCTAATATGATAATTCTGAGACATTTAGTATTATTATGCTACGGTTTAGACTCACTCCAGAAGATAAACATACTTTGTGAGCTGCTGAGCAAGCAATCTGCTCCCCACTGGACTATTTTAATATTTCTCACATACTTATAAGGTACTTTTAGGTCCAAATAACTACAGGTTATATTGACAGGAACAAGGGGTGGCAATTTCCAGATCTCCCCTTGCCTCTTCCTGCATGGTATAACTTTAATCCCTTAGTTTCAAAAGTGATTCTGTTTCTTCTCAAAAAAGCATGCTATTAGGAAAAATATTTTCTTTCCAGAAAACTGGAGCCAAAATGTAAATACTTGGGAATTCTAAAACTTAAGAACTCTTAAAGCTCTCCATCCATAGGTGTCAGAGTTCATTAATAAACTCTAGTAACTTCCCTCTTAGATAATGTGTAAGCAATATCACCTTCTTTCATAAGCTCTAGCCACAAATTGCCATCAACTGACAAAGATCTCATCCTGCCTGTTTTCCCAATACAGTTTGGCTCTGTTATATTCAGTGTAGCTCTGCAAAATGGTGAGGCTGTGGAAGGTAGAAAAGGCAAGGAGATGTTTGAACTTCACCTATTTCAATCTGGTTGAGATTTTGTAAACTTTTTTTTTAAGATTTGTATATATTTTTAAAATGTTAGATCTGCCTTGACTTAAGTTAAAAGGAAGTTAAACTTCCTTTAAGAGGGAAGCAATAGAAACTGTCCAGAGTAAAGGTGATGATGATAATGAATGATGATGACACACACAACTAATTCAACTGTTCTTTTACTTTTTTTTCTATTTCAAGGGAAATGATATTTCGACAAAGAAAAGCAGAACATATCAATTCAAGTGACCAATCCCAAATGGACTTTAAGGGGCTTAAAGTACTGTCAAATGAGATTTCTAACCAGCTTTGATATCCCTTTCTCTCTGAGAGATGTGAACGAAATGGGCATTAAGGAAGAATAAATGTCCTAATTTTATGAAAAGGGAAGACAGCAGAACCTACCAAGTATAGATTATTAAACTGGAATGTCAGACCTGGAAAGTCATGTGGGAAGTAAAAGTATAAAAAGTTCAGGAATATCTCATTAAGAGGATAATAATCAAAAGTGTCAACTTTGTTCCCTGTATTGCATTAAATCATATGAATACAAAGAAAAAGTGTAATAGTCCCTGCCCTTAGGGAGCTTACACTCTGATGAGGGTATTATGGTTGTTTTTGTAGTTGTAATTATGTAATTATGTAATATATAAAATATGTAGCATGTATATAAACATATAAAATATATGTCAATTTTAATTTTATATATAGTTTATTTATATACACATATGCCCATAAAGATGCTTAGAAAATGAATAAAGTTTAGGAGAAAGGATTTCTTCATGTATTTGGTGGCACTTGTGCTGAGTCTTGAAAGAAATCAGGGATTCCAAGAAACAAAGGTGAAGAGAGATCGCATTCCAGACATAGGATAGTGCCAGAGAAAAGGCACAGCAATGAGATGGAGTGTGCCATGTGTGCTTTACTTTCATCCATATCACTGATAAAACTGTTGAATAGCATTTTCAAAGGGAAAATCCCAAGAATCTTTTACCCATGTTGACACTGACCTATTAATATTCACTCTTTGGTTCCATATTTTCAATTAGTTCCAAATTCACATGACTTTACTGTCATCTAGTCCATGTTTATCCATCCTGTACACAAGAACAGCATGAGAGATTTTATGAAACGCTTTGCTGGAAAATATAATGCATTTCCCTGATGTGTCAATCTAGTTGCTGTGTGAATACAGGAAATGTAGTTATTCAGGTAATGACTTGTTCTTCATGAAGCCATGATGATTTTTAGTAACCACTACTTTCAAGCACTCTTAAATCATCCTTTTAATGAGACATACCAGAACTCTTTCTGTTTTTACTCCCCCCACCATGGCCCAGGTCTGATATTCTTGCCCAGTATTCTACAGTTAGTGGGTTCTACCTTCTTCCCTTTTAAGAAAATTAAGATGTTCATTCTTCTTTATGCCCATTTTTCTCTAATTGTTGCAGACAAAGATTATAGGAAGCAGTTTAGGAATATTATCTAACAGGTCTTTCAGTCTCTTAAAATGAAGTCCATTTGGGCACAGTTACCTGAACTGATTGAGGTAGCATGTTATGTTCTTTCTTTCCTTGTCCAAAGATCTTCCCTTGACATAGAAATGCAAAGCAAAAATAGTTAAGAAATTAGTTGTGAGTGTCATCATCAGTCATTAAAATTATCCCCTTTACTCTGGACAATCACTATTACTGCCCTAATAGGAGGTCTTAACAGCAAATCTAGAGAGTGTTCCCTCCCCTATACAATATCAGACTACCAACTGTATTTCTTCTGTATTTCTTCTTCCCTCAAGGAAGGGGAACAAGTCAAAATTCAATCTGAAATAATTTTCACTTGTTCAGTAATAGAGTAATGAAATTTTAGACATCTGAGAACAGGAATATTAGTCCCTTATTCTATCTTACATATTTGAGAAAAGATCTTGTCCCTAATATAATTTTAAATAGACTTCATCTTTACCAGCAGATCATTTTTGGCTTTAGATCTCCTGATAGAATATTTACATGGTGGTCCTACTTTTAAAATCCCATTATTTTCCCTTGTTTCTGTATTTTGTAATTCCTATTTAAAATCCTAGTTGTTCAATGAGCCTCCTGTGCATCCACATGAGGCTCTTTAGACTA
The DNA here is from genome assembly GCA_028646575.1 of Pseudocheirus occidentalis. Taxonomy (NCBI): domain Eukaryota; kingdom Metazoa; phylum Chordata; class Mammalia; order Diprotodontia; family Pseudocheiridae; genus Pseudocheirus; species Pseudocheirus occidentalis. The sequence continues at coordinate 7,234 of JAQQSW010000378.1, read as the reverse complement.
TTCTCATTTTATACCTTTTTGAATCGCTTCTGCTTGTGAAATATGTCAGGATTAATGACCAACATCCATATAATGCCAATGGAAAAGAAAAATAATTTTAAAACAATGGTTATTTTTAGTTAAATGTACAAATCATTGTATTTCTCTTGTATCAAATTCCTTCATTCTCTAAAAAAGGAGAAAAATTGATGTTTCCAGATATTTGTGTTCATTTAATAACTCTTTTTTAAAAAAGAAAAACCACTTGTTTCAATAAAATCAAAAGCATACTTCAAAAGTAGAAATGAAAAGGATAGAATGTGTTTCATTTTCCACAAGCATGTTTAAATTTCAAGTATCTCACAATTCAAAGCAGGGGCCCTGTTGAGTCACTAAATCCTCATGTTGGCATCTATAATTAAGAATTAGGGTCTTGAATACCTAAATTAAGACTACATTCAAGTTAAAAACACCAGCTGAACAAGTTCAGGAAAAATGAGAATGAGAATAGTGGCTCATGTTATAAAAGACCTGGCAGATCAGATTTGTTGCCTGGGAGCTCAAAATGAGGCAAGATGTGACATGGCTGCTAATGGAAGCAGGTTGTATGGACTAAAGCAAAGCATTATTATTAGAGGAAATAATGGTCCCACTTTGCTTAGAAAAGTTAAAACCACAAGGTAGCTAATTCAATAAATATTTATTAAGCCCATACTATATGCTAAATATTGGTATAAGTAACATATTTATATACCCACATTATATGTGTATATCACATATAATTTGTACTATTTATAACATGTTTATGTGTGTGTGAATGTGCATAAAAATTAGATTGTGCATAAGGATATAGGAGAGGTCAATCAGGGAGATATGGAATATTCAAGGAGTGAATGAATATGCTGGGATAGTAGATATCAGGGAGTCAAGAGAGATGAGAAGGGAAAGACAAATACTTGATTTGAGAGAGGAAGGAATATAAAGAATGGTATCCTAGATGGAACAACAGGAAGTTGACCTTGAAATAAAAGGCAGAAGACTCCATTGTAGACATAAAGGATAGTAAGTGTGCAAATGCATAGAGGCAGGAAAGACCAGGACTAGATGGGGAAGAAGGGAGAACACCTAGTTAACTGGAGCAGGTAGTGAGCAAAGGAGAGTAGTATGAGATGAGGTCAGAGCATTGAGATCCATCCCAGGAGACCAATTTTCAAAAGAAAGGTCAATTCTGAAGACAATACCACAAAATAGATGCTAAATAAGGATCACTAAATTTGGAAGTGGCTGCAAAGTTACAAGCTAAGCTGTGAGTGTATAAAAGCTACCTGGTGTCTTTCATTGAAAACAAACCCAGAGCCAAAGACATCCAAGTAAAACAAAAGAAAAGTCTTTCCTTCCTTTGTGCCCCAACAGGAGCAGGCACAAAGACTTCGGGCTGTCACAATGAAATCCAAAGTGTTCCCATCCGAACTAAGTTATCATTAAACAGGAGCAACTCCTGCCCTATTATGCTGCTGTCATTTCTTAGTAAATCCATGTCATTAGCATTGATTTTTTAGAGGGGAGATTAAAAGAGGTTTAGTTAGGAGAGTGAGGCAGGAGTCTATATTATCAAGCCAACATAGCTCTGGGTCTCAAAGATGACATTTCCTTCTCTGCTTCATTAACTTGCACAGTTTGTTGAGCCTTGACTCTTTCTAATTAATTCTTTTACTGGCTTTTTTTTGAATGTGTATCATCTCTCCCAAACCATATAAAATGAAAAAATCTCTCTAAGGTTTTACCCTTTTAATTATTATTTTTATTGCTTAAATGAAGCTCCAGAATTGCAAATGTTGACATTTTAGTTTATTCTAGTCATTAGAGTTTTCAAAGAGAAGGGAAAGAAAGAAAGGCAAAAGAGGAGACAGGGAAAAGGGTAAGGAGAGGAGTGCCAGTGAGGAAGGGAAATTAGGGCAAAACTAGATCCTGATTGCTGAGACAAACATGCAGAGAAAGAGGAAACAAATAGGTTTGTCAAGAGTGACCTCCATGATGGCTTTGCCCTTTTAAATACAAGCAGGAAAGGAAACATCATTAGAGGTAATTTCTCTTGGTCTTTTCTACACACTGGTATGCAGATTAAATGGTGCTTGGCCCCTCCAGTGGCATTTGCTTTAACTTAAGCCTGCTGTACCTAGTAAGCTAGGCACACCCAGTTTCTTTCTTTGGAAAATAAAATGAGAGACCAACTTTGGGATGGGAGAAGAGGAGGGTGGAAAGAAAAATATCAGGAAGCAAAATCATTTAGAATATAATGGTACTTTTACTTGTTATCCCCCCATGCCTAGCCAGACATTCATCACCATAACCCCCATCCCTATTGGGCAAGAACCTCTAATCAAACAATAAACAAAGTTATTTACCAAACACAGGCTAAATGGAAAGCACTATTCTGAGCATTGTGCAGTAAACAAAGAAACAGAAGAAAGCTTATCTGCCAATCTGGATTTGAGTTTAATTGGGAAAATAAGACAAATATCAAGAGTATGTTGTCATGTGGGATAAATGTCCATAAAGTTATGCAAACAGTCAAGTTTGTCAAGGCACAAGGAAGGGAGAGAATTGTATAGGATGTAATGATCAGGAAAGGATTTATGGAAGGATTAGGATGTGAACTTCACCTTGAATTATTTGTAGGAATTGGAGAGATCAACAAGAGCTATGTTGTCACTTTGGGTTAGAAGAAAGCAATGGCATTAAGACAGAAGGGGCAGAAAGATCATCAATTAATAGGTGGGTCTTTTGACTATTGAACACACAAGTACATATTCAGAGGACTGCCAAAGATGTTTTCTTGAAGATATTGAGTTTGGATTTGGGTTTGGAACCAGGATTCAAGTCCTACCTTTGACACATACTGGCTGTGGGCTACTCAGAAAGTAACATAACCACTCAGTGCTATAGGAAACCCTCTGGATTAAAAGTTGCTGAAAAGTTGCCCATCTGATTTGATAGAGGCAGTTTGTACTCTCCCAGTCTCTATTTGGGAGCACAGGAAAGGCTGCATTGATTATAAGGAGGGGCTAGATACTAGTCAGGTTCATGAGGCTCATAGCCTAACCCCAGATCTCTTCAAAAATGATATACCACACAAAAGCAAGAAAAGATAATAATTAACACAAGCATTTTTAGAGTATTTTGGAGTTTTAAATATCCTAACTCTGCTGTCTCATCTGATCTTCACAACAACCATTTGAAGTAGATAGTATCTTCATTTCGATATAAGAAAACAGGATAAAATAGATTAAGTGGCTTTCTCAGGGTCACATGGCTGATAAGTATCTGAGGCAAGATTTGAATTCAAACTCTCTTGATGAATAGTCCAACTTGATGAATGTGCCAGCATAGATATTGCCCTCAAAGGAGGGAAACATCTTAGTATATTAAAATTGTCAGTTGCAGAATCAAGGAAAAAAATAAATATAAGTTTGTACTTGATGGATGGTTATGCTTTGGAAATATAGAGAAAAGGTGGGGAAGGAACTTCAGGTTGGGGAAAGATTCTGTTCCTTCACTTCTGAAATGAGAAGGGCTCTTGTGATTCTCCCTTGTCTAACAGTCTGAGATTCTTTGATTCAGCCCTGAAACACTGACTACAATTTTGAAGTAATAAGCATTTAAATTACTTGCTGACTAGAAAAAGAAATTGATAACTCAAGGGTGATCCAATTAGATATTAAATGATAACACTATAATTTGATACTCAAAGCACACCTTTTGTCCTGATGTTTAGGGTATCATTTATGTCTTGTTTTCTCAAATAGATTATTTTACTATTATTATTTATAAACCCCTCTAACCTGAAGTTACTAAAAATATAAAGTATAAAAGTTCACATGAATACTTTCCTTATATTCCTCACATAATTATCTAGAGTCTTGGCAATAGTAGGTACTCAATAAATATGAAGTTATTGATTGATTATCAAGAAACATTAATAATACAGAGGAAGCAGTTGAAGGGTGGAAGTTAGTAGAGATCCAAATGGATTTCTCTCACCAAAACTATGACTACTCTACAGATAGGAAAAGAAGGAAAACGGATTTATCAGGCATCTACTATGTGCCAGACACTGTGTTAAGTGCTTTACAAATATAATCTCAACTGATCCTTAAACAGCTTTGGGGAAAAGTTGCTGTTATGAGGCAGATAGAGATTAAGTGACTTCTCCAGAGTCACATAGTAAGTGAGAATCTGAAGCTGTATTTGAATCCTGGTCTTTCCTTATCCCAGGATCAATATTCTATTCATTTTGTTGCCTAATTGCTCCTCAAAGTCATCATTAGCTTTTCTTGTGAACTCCTTCCTGTAGACAGAATTGGTGGGTAGATAAAAGTTACATAATCCTGCTACCAATGTAACAGATGCTCTGTAAAAATTTTTTTTCCCAATAACAAGTAATAACAATTTTTAACATTCCTTTAAAAAAATTTTTTAGTTCAAAATTCCTTTTCTCCCTCCTCTTTCCTCTCATTGAGAAGGCAAGCAATTTAATATAGGTTATCAATGTACCATCATGCAAAATATTTCCATATTAACCATGTTGCAAAACATATATACATATACATATACATGTCTATACACACATGCACACACAAAGAAAAATAAAGTTTCAAAATGCTTTAATCTGTACTCTGATTCCATCAGTTCTTCATTTAGAGGTAGACAGCAATTTTTTTGAAATTTATTTTATTATTATTATTTTTTACCATAAGTCCTTTAGAATTACCTTGGATCATAGAAATCCTGAAAGAGTGAGACCTTTCAATTGATCATCATACAATATTGCTGTTACTGCACACAGTGTTGTCCTGATTCAGATCACTTCACTTTGCATCAGTTCATATAAGTCCTCTCAGGTTTTTATGAAACTATTTTGTTCATCACTTTTATATATCAAAATAGAATTTCATAACAATCATTTACCACAATTTGTTCAGCCATTTCACAAGTGATAAGCATTTCTTCAATTTCTAGTTCTTTGCCATCACAAAAACCTGCTATAAATATTTTTGTACATAGAGCTTCTTTACCTTTTTCACTGATCTCTTCAGGGCACAGACCTAGTACTGGTATTGCTGGTTCCTCATAGGATATGCAGAGTTTTATAGCCATTTCAGAATAGTTCCAAATTGTTCTTCATCATAGTTAGATCATTTCACAATCACGCCAAAAATGCATTGGTGTCCTATTTTTTTCTCATCTCCTTCAACTTTTGCCATTTTACTTTTCTGTCATATTAGTCAATTGGATAAAAGTGAAGTGGTACTTCAAGTTGTTTTATTTTGCATTTATATAATCAAAAGTGGTTCAGGGCATTTTATATGATTATGGATAGCTTGATTTCTTTGTCTGAAATATGCCTGTTCATATTATTTGACCATTTATGAATTGAGGAATGACTAATAATCGCGTAAATTTGACTTTGTTCTACATATTTGAACCATGAAGCCTTTAAGAAAGAAACTTGCTGGAATACCCTGCCCCACACACACACACATTTTATGCTTTCTTTTTCATTTTGGATTCATTGGTTTTACTTGTGCAAAACCTATCTTTAAACTAATGTAATCAGAATTATTCATTTTACAACCTTTCATGTTCTCTATCTCTTATTTGAAGATAATTTCCCCCTTATCCAGAGATGTAAGAGGTGAAACATTCCATATTCACCTGATCTGCTTTATTTCTAAATCATGTATTCATTTTGACCTTATCTTATGTAAAGTGTGTCTATATCAAGTTTTGAATAAACTGCTTTCTAGTTCCCCCAGTAATTTTTGTCCAATGCTGAGTTCTTATCCAAAACAATTGTCTATGCTTTATAAAGCAGTTGATTACTATCATGTTTTAACACTTTGTATTATGTATCTAATTTATTCCACTATTCCACCATGCTTTGTCTTAGCCAGTGCCACATTGTTTTGATGACTTTCACTTAATAATATAATTCGCAATCTAATATTTCTGGGGCATCTCCCTTCACTGTTAGCCCCATTAATTCCTTTGATATCCTGGCCCATTTGTAGTTCCAGATGAATTTTACATTTTTCTACCTCTACAAAGTAAATTGTGGTAGTTTGTTTGGTATAGGACTAAATAAGTATATTAAGTTATGTATAATTATAATTTTCATTATGTTGACTTGGCTTTCCCTTGAACAATTACTATTTCTCAAATTATTTAAATCTCTTTATTTGGGTAAAACTTGTTTTGTAATTGTGTTTAAAAAGTTCTTGGGTTTGTCTTGGGAGGTAGACTCCCAGGCATTTTATATTGTGTGCATTCATTTTAAATGGAAATTTTATCTCTTCCTGCTGGAATTTTTGGATAGTATACAAAAATACTGATGATTTATGTGAATTTATTTTATATCTTGAAATTTTGATAAAGGTTTTAATTTTTTTCAACAAGTTTTTAGTTGTTTTGTGGAATTCTCTAAGTACACTACCATATCATCTGCAAAATGAGAGTTTTGTTTCCTCATTGCCTATTCTAATTCCTGTAATTTCTTTTTTCTTGTCTTATTGCTATAGCTAGCATTTCTAGTACAATACAGAAAAATAGTGCTGATAATGGGCATCATTGATTCAGCCCTGATCTTACTGGGAATGCTTCTAACTTTTCCTCATTACATATAATGCTTGCAGATAGTTACTGCTTATAATTTCAAGGAAAGATCTATTTATTCCTAAGCATGTTAATGTTTGAATATGAAGGGGTACTGTATTTTTTTTTCAAAAAATATTTCTGCATCTGCTGAAATAATATTTTTGTTTGTTTGTTTTCTTATTAATGTGGGGAAATCACGCTGATTTTTTTTCCTGATATCAAAGAAGTCCTGCTTATTTGCATAAATCCAAACTGGTCATAGTGTCTTTATGATATATTACTGTAATTTTGTCAGCATTTCATTTATTTTTTTTGGATTAAAACTCATCACAGAAATAGGCCAACAATTTTCTTTCTTTGTTTTCATTCTTCTTAGTTTATTTATCCACACATTTTCATGATAAAAGGAAATTGGCCAATTGAAAAAGCTAGAAAAAAAAACAAATTGAAAATCCCCAATTAAAAACTAAATTAGAAATAATGAAAACCAAAGAAGAGATGAATAAAATTGAAAGTAAGAAAACCATTGAACTTATAAATAGAACTAAGAGTTGGTTTTATGAAAAAACCAATAAAATTGATAGACCCTTAGTCAATATGA
>JAQQSW010000377.1:0-46105 GCA_028646575.1 Pseudocheirus occidentalis | reverse complement strand
TAGGGAGGGGTAGAGTATCAAGGGGAAAGGGTAGGTAAAGAGGGGGGGACACAAGGAGGGAATGCTGAGGGAGGCAATGGTCAAAAGGAAAACTCTTAAGGAAGGGAAGTGAAAAGGAAGATACAAAGATATAAACAGGGGAGGGAATAAGATGGAGGGAAAGTCACAGATAGTAATCATAACTGTGAATGTGAATGAAATGAACTCTCCCATAAAACAGAGGAGGATAGCAGAATGGATTAAAAACCACAATCCTACAATATGCTGTCTACAAAAACCACATTTGAAATAAGGGGATACACACAGGGTAAAGGTAAAAGAATGGAGTAAATATATTATGCCTCAGTGAAAATAAAAAAGTAGGGGTAGCAATCCTTATCTCAGTAAAAGAAAAAGCAAAAAAACAGATCTAATTGAAAGAGATAGGGAAGGAAACTACATCCTGCTAAAAGGCAACATCAAGAATGAAGCAATATCATTACATATATGAACCAAGCGGTATAGCATTCAAATTCCTAGAGGAAAAGACAAGGGAATTAGAGGAAGAAATAGATAGCAAAATAATACTAGTGGGGGACCTCAATCTCCCCCTCTCTGAACTTGATAAATCTAACCTCAAAATAAACAAGAAAGAAGTTAAGGAGGTAAATAGAACTTCCCATTGTTCACTCCATTGGTTACAACCCTTCTATACAATCATACTATTGTACAATATGAAAGTATTTGCAGATCCTATATTTAATTGCACGCTGCCATGGGGGGAGGTGAGGCGGGCAGGGAGGAGAGAAAAATTGAAATGCAAGGGATTGTGGAACTGAATCTTTTAAACTAAAAGTAAATAAACAAGTCGATGCAAACAAAACCCCCCAAAAAAAGAATTAGAAAGGGAGAACAGATTTATATAAAATTAGATCAAATCTTCAGGTTCAGAAGAGCTGCTAGGTGGTATACTGGTTAGAACACTAGACTTAGAGTCAGGAAGACCTGAGTTCCAACTTGGTCTCAGACCTTTACTAGCTGTGTGACCTTGGGTAAGTCACTTCATTTCTATTTGCCTCAGTTTCTTTATCTATAAAATAGGTATAATAATAGCACCTACATCACAAAGTCACTATAAGATCCAAATAAGATAATAATTATAAAATGCTTAACACAGTGCCTGGCACATATAAAGTGATATAGAAATGTTAGCTATCCTTGTCATCATTATCATCATCAATTAAATTCCAGAGTGCTAACAAAATTTCATGATGTGATCTTGGACCTTATGTCAGAAATCTTCGAAGCATTATATAGAATAACAGAGATATTGCTGTGATTTTTCAAAAGAGTTGAGGATGAATTTCAGAAACCCTATATCAGTAGCTATCAACTGTTTAGGTATTTATCATCCCTCTCCTTTCCAAATTGTGTAACAGACAATCGTTAAAACAGATGTTTTGTGAGCATTTTTTTAAAACAGTAATTACTTGAAGCCAACATGGGTTTACTATCTAATTTCTTTTTTTTCAATTTTTTAACATTTTTATTTAAAGTTTTGAGTTCCAAATTGTATCCCTCTCTTCCTCCTTCTCCTCTCACTCTCTGAGACTGTGAGCAATCAGATATAGGTTATACACATTCAATTATGCAAAACATTTTCATATTAGTCATTTTGCACAAGATGACTCAAATAAAAGGGGAAAAAAAGAAAGTGAATACTTTCTTTATACAGCATGCTTCAGTCCGTTCAGTCAATATCAGTTGTTTCTCTGGAGGCAAACAGTATGCTTCATATTAATCCTTTAGGATTGTCTTGGATCATTGTATTGCTGAGAAAAGTTTAGTCATTCACAGTTATTCATTGAAAAATATTATTGTTACTAAGTATAACGTTCTTCTGATTCTGTTCACTTTGCTATGCATTAGTCCACATAAATCTTTCCAGGCTTTTCCAAAATCATCCTGCTTGTCACTTATCACAGCACAATAATATTCCCTTGCAATCATACACCACAGCTTGTTTGGTCATTTCCCCAGTTGGTGGACATCCCTTCAACTTGTAATTCTTGGCCACCACAAAAAGAGCTGCTACAAATATATTTGTGCAAATAGGTCTTTTCCCCTTTTTCTTGGATGTATTTGGTATATAGACCTAGGAGTGGTCATTGCTGGGTCAACTTCCCATTTTTAAATCCCAGACTAAGCCCCACCTCCCCTCACTACTCTGATTATCGGAACACTTACTATGTAAGTCATTCCCTTTGTAATTTAAATTTGGTCCTGCTTTGCTAATTATCTTTTTTTCCTGTGTGTATTTCTCCAACTAGATTATAATATACCAAAGTCCTTTGGTATCAAAAAGGAGTCTGATAATTCTTAGCAATCTCCATAGCCCTTAACAGAAAGCCTTGTACTTGGTGGATTCTTGGTAAACATTAGACTAATTTTTCATTCATTCATTGACATATACTTAACCATGGTAAAGCAAAAGAAACATGCACTTCACACAGTGTCGGAGGAAGAGCAGAAGATTCCTCATCTATAAAATGGAGATAATAGTGTGACCTATCTCATGGTGTTATAAAAGTGCTATCTAGATGCCGATTTATCTTTCTAGTCAAATACATATACACAAACACGTGAATCATTGCCACTGGAGTTATAAATGTACACAAATAGATAGACAGAATATGAGCTTTCTAAGGCTGGTTCTGGCTACTGAGTATGTGAACTCTAATGTAGAGTGCCAGAACTAAGGGAATGCCAATCTAGTGGAATATTCCTATTCCATATCCATTCTGCTAATGGGGTACTTTGACCCAGCTGGCTGGTGGGTGGGAGAAGAAAACCTGGGAGCCAGCTAATTAGCAAGCATCACTATAAGCCAAGGTTCAGCCTGAGTCTTACTGAGTAAAATATAACATTGCAGGGGCCGCAAGCAAACTGGGGGTTAGGGCATAGTCCAAGATCATCGAAGTGAGTAGCTCATATAAAATAAGCCTGACAGAAGGGCAGAGGAAATATTAGGATACATGGGATAAAGCCAAGGTCATCTGGTAGACAGTGAAACAAAGGCAGGGAGTGTTACTAACATAATTTCAAATTTATACAATTTTGAAAACCCAGTGCTTTGGTCAATCAATCAATCAACATTTTTTAAAGCACCTGTTATATGCCAGGCACTGTGCTAAGCATTAAGTATACAAAAAGAGGCAAAAGGCAATCTCTGCCCTCAAGGAGCTTACAATTTAATGGTGGAGATAACATACAAATATATATATATATATATATATATATATATATATATATATATGAAAACAAAAAATATATATGTATATAGAAATATGTATATGTATGTACATATACAAATGTGTATACATATGTAAAAACAAGTGTGTGTAAGAAAGCTAAGATAAATAGGAAATAATTAATGGAGGGAACGCACTGGGATTAGGGAAGGCTTCCTGTAGAAGGTAGGATCTTAGTTGGGACTTAAAGTAAGCCAGGGAGGTCAGTAGTCAGAGCAGAGGAGAGAATATTCCAAGGATAGGGAACAGCCAGAGAGAATGCCAGTAGCGAAGAAATGGAGTGTCTTCTTTGTAGAATAGCAAGGGCAAGGTTACTGGGTTGAAGAGAATGTGTCATAGAATAAATTGTAAGAGATTAGAAAAGGAGAAGAGGGAGAGATTATGAAGGGCTTTGGGTGCCCAACGGTGTATTTTGTATTTGATCTTGTAGTAAATGGGAAGTCACTGGAGTTTGAGTATCAGAGTAACATGATTGTACATGCATTTTAGGAAAATATTTTTGGTCAGCCCAAATGTGAGACTCTGACTAGATGCAGTATTCTCAGAAAGTAATAATTGATGTTCTTCTAAGCATTTTCAGATCTATCTCTTCTTCATAAACACCTTCTGCAGCGGATAGAGCAAGTACAATTGTCTCCATTTTGTGGATAGGGAAAAATGGGGTAGACAGTACTGCAATGACGGGCAAAGAGTCACATGGTGAGTTCATTTGTGGCTAATGCTTTAAGTTCCTGGTGCTGGGCTCAGTTCAATGCTCTTACAAAAGGTCACACTGCATGATAGCCAAACAAGAGTAAAGTCTAAAGGGATCTTAAGTCTTCCTTTCCCCCAGAACTAGGCTACCTGGATTGACCCTGGAATATCTTGAGATTGAGAGTCATAGGATTTTATACTTAGATGTACATGGGACCTTAGAAATCATTTAGTTCAATACCCTGTTTTCATAGATGAAGAAATGGAAGCCAAGAGCAGTTGAATGATTTGTTCAAAGTTACATGGGTGCCAAAGCTGCCATTTGGACCCAGAACCCCTAAATCTCAATTTAGTTCTCCCTATTGTCCCCACACATCCTCCTTGGATGTGCTTAGAGTCAGGAGACTTGGGTGTGGTCCAAGTTCTGCTACTTTCTAGTCATATGATTCTGAGAAAGAGGCATCTCTGTGATCTTTTGTGACTTCACCTAGAAAACTCCTTTTGAATCTATAAATTCATCCTAATTTTTGGGATAGAAAAGTTCAGTTGTGAAAGGAGGAAAGGTTCCATCATGACAAGACTACATTGAGTGTCTCAGTGTTAAATTCCAGGATATCACAGCATACTGACACTCAGAAGGTTGAAGATAAACACAGCAAATGAATTTATGTAGTTCACAACATGGATCACACAAGGGTCCTTGAAGGCTTTTTCACCAGAATGGCAGCTCTAGTAGATTCTTCCAAGATGGATAAACTTTGAATATGGCCTGTGAACTAACTCAGCCCAGATAAATGTAAGGAGGCTCTTTACCAGAATGTTGATCATCTGGAGATCAATTTTTTTTTAGCAAAGGAATCAAATTCAGTGGATTAAAACACCAAGTGGCCCTCTCTCTGTGCATCCCCCTTCTGCTCCCACAGTGCCAACAGCAGAGTGACAGGAAAGGGGACAAGGGGAATGAAAAAAATTATAACATTCTCACTGCAACCAGAAGCATTACTTTGACTGCTGGAATTCTTTGTCCAGTGACTGAAGTTGACACGTAATGGAAGAACTGAACTATAGCCATGTTGACATTTTCACTATCCAGAAAATATAAAGAAAGAGGTAAGGAGATGACAGTCTTCATAGATTAGGGGAGAGGCACATAAAGGGCTTGGTTTGATACTATGTTGAAAGGCAACAGGAAACATTATTTCATGGGATGGATGATTTCATCTTATAGAGCTTTACAATGAGAATGAACGAACAGACAACCAGGAAGATAATTATAACATATACCAACATCCAGTTCAGAGGATGAAAAAAATAGCAAACTTCTGCAAAGAATTTGATGAGACATTTTGGATTATTGTGATAGCTTGCTGGATGGTCTCCCTGTCTCAAGTCTCTCCTCACTCCAGTACCTCTTCCTCTTAGATGCCAATGGGATCTTCCTAAACAGCATATCTGACCATGTCATTCCCTTACTCAATAAACTCCAGTAGCTTCCTATTACTCCAGGATCAAGTCTAAAATGCTCTGTTTGACTTTATAAATTTATTAGTTATAAGCTCTTTGAGGTCAGAGCTGTTTTATTTATCTGTGCATCTCGTCCCAGAACCTAATACGGTGCTTCTACACAGAACAGGCAATTATTTAAAAAATATTGAAGGAAGGAGGGGAAAAGGGTAATAACATGGAGATACACACACACACACACACATATATATATGTATATATATATACAAATATACATATGTATACATACATATATGTATGAAGAACATAAAGAAATATACAGCAATATTCCTCATACTTGACCTACCAAGTTAAAGTACCAACTATCAAGACCCAGTACTTGGCCTTCTAAATTCACATCCAAAGGTTGTAAATGTCAGATGAGTCCTTCTATTGGGCCAGGATTCTAAAAATTCCTTCTTCATCCATTTCTCCTTACTCCTCATTGGTTGGTGCTATGCTGGCTATAAAACCTATTCTGTTTTCTGACCTCAAGATTCCTAGGGTTTGTTCTTCTTTTGAAATTTCCATGATCAGAGACACTACTCCTTGTCTCTAATTGGAAGAAGGAATGAAAAAGCCCATAAGGCCCTGTTTCATAGTAACCAGATAGCTTAAAAGGAAGAAGAGTTAGAGGCCCTTCCTCCTAAAGAACAGTTTCCCTCCAGATATGGTCACACCATCAGAGTGGCAGATGAAGACAATGAAGTAACCAAAGATGGTTAAGCTCTGTTTGAATTTCAATTTCAACTACAATTTCAACTACACAGCCAATAGAAGAGGCTCCAGAAAACCACAGGGTGGGTCCAATAGAACTAGTCGCCAAAGGTCCCAACATGCTTTAGTCTCTCCAAGTCAGTTTCTTTCTGCTTCATTATATTCTAGCAGGAGATTCTCTTTAGAGTCCATAAGATGCTATCTGAACAAACCAATGGGCACTACACATATGCCAGACACCCATTACAAATATAATCAATTATTTTCACATAAATCAGCTTTTAATTTCTTAATTTCAAAACACTCCAATGAGACAGATGGTACAAGTATTATTTCCTTTTTTGCAGATAAGGAAACTGAGTTTCAAAGAGTTATCATACTTATTTGAGGCGTCACATAGCAAATAGCAAAACCAAGAAATGGACTTTGGTCTTCTGACTATATTGCATTTAGTTATTATTCCATTTTAGTCATTCTTGCCCTAATATTTTTTTTCCCTTTGCAGCAGCAAGGAAAGAAAATTAGACTGGGAGTCTGGATATCTGAGTTCCAGCCCTGGAACTATCTTTAGCTCACTTTGTGACTCAAAGCCTCTGAAAGTTTATCTGTAGAATGAGGCTAGTGTATGGGATTATCTCTAACCTTACTTCCAGTGCTATTCTTAAGTGATTCTGTGATCTTATAAGTCTTTGTTTATAGAATATCCGTATTTGCAAAAGTTTGCCAGTGCACATTGTTAGATAATCACTGCTGTTTTTATATGACCTGGATACTAGTAAGCAAAACTCACAGAAACTTGCTTTTGATAAGAACTGTCACAGAAAGAAAAAAAATTAATTTCAAATGTTATCAAGCAACGTAAACCAACACAAAACCAGGCTGTCAAAATAGAAGTCATGACATCCTCATATAGCCCATCTTCTGCTCTCAGATTGCCATAAAGTCAGACTGTTGTTACCCAATGACAAAAGGATCCCTGAACCTTGACTCCGGCATCTTCTTCACATCCATGCCATATCAGTTGCCAATATTTGTTGATTCTCTTTCCACCATATCTCTCATCCCTATTTCCTTTTTTCCACTCTCACTGCCATTGCTGGTTTCTGCCCAGGGTCACCAGGTGGCACAGTGGATAGTCTTTTTTTTTTGAGGGCAGTTGGGGTTAAGTAACTTGCCCAAGGTCACACAGCTGGATTTTTTTGTGTGTGTGTTAAGTGTTTGAGGCCAGATTTGAACTCAGGTCCTCCTGACTCCAGGGCCGGTGCTCTATTCACTGCGCCACCTAGCCACCCCACAGTGGATAGTCTTTGTCTGGAGTCAGGTAGACTTAAGTTCAAATCCAGACTTAGGCACTTACTAGTTGTGTGATCCTTGGTTTGCCTCAGTTTCAACTATAAAATGGAGACAGCAATATTGTACCTACTTTCGAGGGTTGTTGAGAGGATCAAATGAGGTAACTGTAAAGCGCTTAGCAAAGTGTAGGCATTATATATAAATGCTTATTCCCTTCCTTCACCCTTGTTTACCTCTTACTCGGGTTCCAATCCCAACTGGTTTCACTGCCTCTAGTTTCCCTCCGTCTCCAATCTAGCCATCACAACTCTGCCAAAGCAATCTCAGCAATCTTTCTAATGACCTAATGGCATGATTCCCACTCAAAAAATTTTCAGTGTATTTCTAGCACTCCGAAATTATTTCATCAATTCTATGATCTAGCCAAAGTGAACCTAAAGGAGAGGTGGACCGCCCCACCCACCATCTATATCTATTAAAATCTTTCTTCTTTTAAGATGAGATAACTCTCTGTCTCTCTGTCTGTCTCTCTCTCTCTTTGTCTGTCTCTGTCTCTCTGTCTCTCTCTGTCTCTCTGTCTCTGTCTCTCCCTCTCTCTGTATCTGTCTCTATATCTATTTGTGTCTCTCTATCACCATCTCTGTCTGTTGCTATCTCTTTCTGTCTCTATCTGTTGATCTGTGTCAGTCTCTGTCTCTATCTTTATCTGTCTCTGTTTCTCTTTGTCTCTCTACCTTTATTTCTGACTCCGTCTCCATATCTGTCTCTGTTTCCCTGTCTCTGTCTCTACATCTCTCTTTTTCTTTGAGCTTCATCATAGAATCACAGATTTAGATATGTAAAGAATCTTATAGGCAAGCCCACAGATCCAGTCCTTTAATTTTATAGAAGAGGAGACCGTTCAAAATGGTTAGTTAGTGGTTAGACTTACTCAAGGTTACAAGTTGGGATTGGAATCCAGGTCCTCTCACTTTCAATCCTGTGATATTTCCAAAAAAAAAGTCATGCTGCCTTTTATTCTAATATTTATTATAGTTAGAAAACCACATACACATGTGTATGTATATGTATTTTTTCTTTCTTTCTTTCTAATTTGCTCTAAACTATTGGAAATTACTCTCAGGCAGCAGCCACATGCCCAGAGATGAGAAGCATGCTGGACAGGACATTGTAAGTGGTGTTCAGATTTGTGTTGTGTGACCGTTGCCAAGTCACTTAACCCTTCTGAATCTCAGTTTTCTTATCTGAATAATTTGGATTTTAATATCACTGTTCCGTAACTCCCTGGGAGAAATATAAGGTTCAAATAAGATACTGCAATGCATATGAAGTATTTTGCAAAGGTGTAGACACTATATCAATGTCAGTTATCATTATTCTCCTCATCATATATCCATATCATTCATGTTCAGTGGGGAAACAAATGGCATCTTGCCTGTGATTCTGCTCCCCTGGGTAGACATGCACACTTATATACCTGCTATTGGGGTCGCTTTATTAACAGCAGCTACTGCACTTGTTTCGTCTCCTCTCCAGGGTCTTATCTCGGATTGTTCAGGTTTTTTCCATTCTTGTTTTTGTTATCACTGAAAACGCCATGAAAGCAATTCCAAAGAGTATATCTCCTAAAGCACAAGGGAATCATCAATTCCAACCCAGAATGACAGACCAAGGGGACTCTGATAGGCATCCTGCTGGAGAAAACTTTTTTTTTATTTTCCTTATATCCAATCCTTCACTTCTTATAAGATTTACTTAATGTCACTTTCATTTGGCAGGTTTGGTGGCAGTCCTTGACAGATAATGGTGTGTATGCTAATGGATCCAATCCCCATGTCATCCCCACCTGGACTGTTAGATCAGTTTTTGCAGAAAATACTTGCCCTTGATGCTTTACAAGCCAAGTCACATAAAACCCTAGAAAGGAAGGTGAAAACATTATCCTGCATTGGCGGAATGATATAGTGGATGATGTAATAGAGATTTTTCCACCTCTAATTTCTTTAGTAATGGAAACACTAGCATTCCCTTGGCCTGCTAGTTCAGTCTCTGTAATAACCTGCTGAGCTTCTTCACATCAGGAGAGAGCACATCATTACACCTGGTTAAAAATTCTGTGTATGGAGAAGAAGAAAAATTCCTTTTTTATTAAGAAATAAATGGTCCAAATTAAAGATCTCCACAGTCCTGGAAGCCTGGGAGCTGTCTAATTTTAAAGGGAATACATAGATACATTTCTTTTCCATAAGCAGGCATGAGATATATGTGATTGGATTGTTGGGGGGTTTTGTTTGTTTATTTGTTTTATAACAAGTTTATTTACAATGCAATTAGACATTTTCATTGGGTAATATCAAGCCATTTACATGCCACATTTATAACAAAGCTTTCCAAGCAGCAAATATTACTGCCATTTTGATTTATAAACCTTAAAAAACCATCACAATTATATATTTTTAATTTTTCAATATTTAAAAGTTCTTATTTTAGACAGACTCTTGAACTGGTAGTTCATAGCCATCAGCCCTTTCTACTTTTGCGTCCATTTCATCTCCTGACACACCCCCCCCCATATTCATGATGCAACTCCATTAGTTTTTCCAATTCAAGTTTGGACTTCTGGAGCATCTCAATTTTTTTAAAACAAATATAGAGGGTAAACAGACTGGAAAGCCTCCTCTATGTCTTTTCCATGCTGCCTGGAATTAGTTTACCAACAACTTCTTTTAAGTCATTTGTATCTCTTGGGTCATAATTGATAATTGGGTCATACTTGAATACTAAAACTTAAATACAAAATAAGAAAAGAAAAAAACCGTTATACGCTATATATTAAAACAAGTATCAAATAAGAAAAGAAAAAACATTTTATATGCCCTGCTGAATGTAAGAGAGGATTCAAAATATTTAAGAATAAATATTCAATAAATATTCAATGTGTTACATTGAAAGCTGTCCATCTTTTCTTTGCTTCCTTGTTAGCTTTCTTTTGTTCTTTCTTGTACATTTTTAATTTTGTTCTTTTCCCCCCTCTCTCCTTCCCTCCCCTGCCAAGGCTATAGTTAAGCATGGATATACTTATATAGAGATATTGATATATGTATAAACATATACATATATATGCATGCATACATACATGTATAAACATATGCTTTCCCTAAGAGATTCTACTCCTAATCTTTGTTTTTATGTTTGTGTATGCCTCTTATTTCCTAACCCTCCTGACTCCTTTACTTTATTTCTAACCACTACTTTGCCTTTCTATTGTTTAACCTACCATTCTCATTGACTTAAACAACCTACTATATCCCCCTTGAACTTATTCCCTCCCCCTTCCTCCTTATCCTCTCCCCCCCAATATCCCCCTAGCACTTTATTTCTTTCTTCTATGAAGTTCAGTTTTTCTTTAAACAAAGTCCTGAAGTCTGACAATTCATTAAACGTCCATTTTTTTTCCATTCAGAACTAAGCTTCACTTTGCTGGGTATGATATTTTTGGCTGGAACCCCAGTTTTTCTGCTCTTCAATATATAGTGTTCTAAGACCTGTGATCTTTTAGTGTCATTACTGTTAATTCTTGTGTGATCTTAATTGTGGTACCACTATATGTAAATTGATTTATTCTTGTTATTCATAATATTTTATTCTTGAGTTGTGGATTTCTGAATTTGACTATAATATTCCTGTGGGTTTTCTTTGTATGATCTCTTTCAGGTAGTGACTGGTGGAGTTTTTCTATTTCTATCTTCCCCTCTTGTTCTAATGTTTCAGGACAATTTTCTTTAATTATTTCTCATATTATTGTTTCAAGATTCTTTTTTCTTTCCTTAGCTTTCAGGTAGTCTGATTAGTCTTATGTTTTCTTGATCTGTTTTCCAGAAAAAATTTTTTTTCTTGTGAGATGCTTCATATTCTCTTCTATTTTTCATTCTTTATATTTTGTTTTATTATTTCTTGATCTCTTATAACTTCACTGGCTTCCCCTTGCCCCATTCTGATTTTCAAGGAGTCATTATCTTCCTTAAGATTCTGGATCTCCCTTTCTAATTGGCTGGTTTTCTTTTCATAATCTTGTTTTTCTTGAATTTTTCTTTTCTTTTTTTTAAAGTTTTTCCTCAGTCTTTCTCATTTTTTTTTCTTTTTGGAGGGGGGAAGGCAGGGCAATTAGGGTTTAGTGACTTGCCCAAGGTCACACAGATAGTAACTCTTAAGTGTCTGAGGCTGGATTTGAACTCAGGTCCTCCTGACTCCAGGACTGGTGCTCTATTCAATGCACCACTTAGCTGCCCCTCATTTGATTTTTGAAGCCTTTTTTAAGTTCTTCTATGAATTCTGTTTGAGCAGTTGACCATTTGACGTTGTTCTTTGGGGTAGAATAGGGTTTCTTTGCTTCATTATCTTCCTCTGCAGATGAACCCTGGTCTTCTCTATTCCCATAGTAACTGTCTATGATTGAATTCTTTCTCCTTTGCCTGTGCATTTTTTAATAATAGCTTAATTTTTGTAATCATCTCTAGTGCTGGGGTATGAAGAATGGTGCCTCTGGCCTCACATATTCCTTCAGTTCTTCTCTCTGACCCTGAACCCAAACCAAGGTCTCCAGACTCCTGTAAGGGCCCACAGCCAGCAGCGTCCCTACCCTACTGATTCTGCCATGTGTTACTTCCTACTTGCCCCTGTCCAAGTCTCCACAGCACAGCTGGGTCTGGCGTTCCTTGTCAGTAGAAGCTCCCTCCATCTTCTCTGACTCAGAAGCCCCTGGCTGCCCTTGGGGTAAAAATTATTGTGGTTGGGAGAGAGGCAGCTTCCCAAACAAACTAACCCCAGGGCTTGCTGCTCGTGGTTTAAGACAACTCTAGCCTGGAGGTGTTTACTCTTCACAGGGAATAAACCTGTCTGGGATTTTTCTTCAGATCTTCTTGGACTGTTCTACAAGGAATTTTGTCCTGTCTCTCTTCTTATTTATTTTTGCCACTCTGTGTTTGCTGTAGGTGCTGTTTTTATCTCTTTTGTGGGGAAAATCTTGAGAGTTTGGAATTTTCTGAACTACATCTTCTAGAATCCTCTCCCAATTTTAACCCCAACATCTTCAGTAATTGGCTTGAACTTAAAAAAGCAGCTTCATCACTTGGCAGATCAGCAAGTCTCACTTCAAAACTCCACCCTTGAGACCATCAGAGGTGATTTTGTTTCTTGAGTTCTTGTAATCGGTGTCTTGCCAAAATTGCAAATGCTTAATGTGGTTGGTGCTTTTATATCATGTCAATCGTTCTTTGAAATTTCATTAACCACTTAACCACTTTTTCTGACTTTTGTGAGATGCCTATTCTTGCCCATCACCATGATCCCACTCTGAAAGCTAAAAGTGAGATGTGTGTAATTGTCAAACTCATGAACCAATACTAACTGAGAGCGAAAAAAGGACCTTAGATTAGAATTCTTTTGCCTTGTCCAGGCTGAAGTTAGACTTAATCCAAATCTATGTAGGCATAGCACATGAGAGTTGAGAGTGCCTAGACAATGGATCATGTAGTTATCTATTCCCCATCACAACTTTCCCCATTGTGATTTTTCTGTATTGCAGGTTGGCATAAGAAATTAAATGGGATTTTGGGGGGAGCTTTGCAGAAACTACAGATGACATGCAAAGGCCAGGAGACAACACAGAACCTATGACCAAATACTTAAACTAAATTTTACAATAAGGTATTGTGACAACTCCATAAAAGAAAAAGAAAAATTTCAGATTTCTTCTCTAGTATGGAGGGAGCACCAAAAAATTTTAATCAGATTTTCCAGATGGCACTGACACTGCACCCCTTACCTCCATGATGTGGAAGGGATAACTGTATTCAAATCTTTCCACGAAAGGTATATTGTTTAGGTCTGGCCCAATCCATTTGGTCTAACCCAATAATCCAGCCCAACAAGCATTTACTCAGCACCAACTACATGCTCAGTGCAGGCCATGTCAACTGCTGGATATACTAAGACAAAATGAAAAAAAAACTTTTCCCTCAAGCTTGTCATCTATTGGCTGCAGTGAGTGCCAATCTAAACATTTCATACAGGCTGAATTCTCTTTTGATCAATATCTAACACTGACTCTTTTCTCAGCTTCTTAGGGCTCATCTAATAATAATTTCTAACTAATAATAAAGTCATTCTTATACTTCATTATAAATCTTCAGTTTTGGGAAAAAGAGTTTGAGCTTTGGAAGTTCAGTACAGTTATATATCTCATTCCTTTACATAAGCCTTTATATCACATTGCATCAGTGACTTTGTCCTGGCCATAGCAGTACAACACACAGAAATACTCAAATAGCTCTGTGACTCATCAACATGGGTAATCCCTGAAATGATGAAGGCTGAGATGCATAGAAGCCCTGGCTGTGCTGTGTTTCATTTGTCCATTTTCCCTCAAGTCAGCTGCAGAAAATCCACTCAAGCTACTGGGAAATTTTCTTACTTTCTCTTGCCATCTGAGGATTCTAATGAAGCAAACTAACCATCCATTGATTAGACAGTTCTCAACTAGTTCTCACTGATGGCCAGCCTATCTTTTTTCACTTACACATTTCTTTAATGATATTCTTTGCCTTCCTAATTGTTTCTTCTTTTTTTTTTTGGAGGACAGAAGGCAAGGCATTTGGAGTTAAGTGACTTCCCCAAGGTCACACAGCTAGTAAGAGTCTAGTGTCTGAGTCTGGATTTGATCTCAGGTCCTCCTGACTCCGGGGCCAGTGCTCTATTCACTGCACTACCTAACTGCCCCTCATTGCTTCTTTGTAATGTGTCACCACCTACTCCCATCTACCATGAGACTTTTTATTGCCCTCTGGATAATCCTCAACTTAGAATTTTCAAAGCCTCTTGTGTTTTGTGTTTCACTTTCATTCAACAACAATGGAAAAATATTAATCAGTCAGGAAGCATTTATTAACTACTTACTATGTGCCAGACACTCTGTTAAATGCCAAGGATTTAAAGAAATGAATCAGCTGCAGTCCCTGTTCATAGGAACTTACATTCTAATGATTTGTTCTTGAAATTACAAAGAATTTTCATATGTTATCTTATCTGAGTCCTACAATGTCCCACAAGTTAGGCGAACCAAAGTCTGGCCCTTTCTGACCAAGGAGTGTCTACCCCTAGCTTCTTAGCATGCACCCAAAATACGTCTCTTAAGTTCCAATCTAGATGTCTTACAACATCATGTCAGCTTTCCTCCTGATACAACCCCTTTCTCACCTCTGAACCAGGAACCATTGCTCTCTTCCCTGGATGAATCAGTTTACTCAGCTTAATAACTGTATTCTGGGGTTGAATGTGACTGGAGAGAGTTCAAACTCATCTAACTGACTGTATCTACCTAGCCCCAGGTCATGCTTCACATCCAGTCACATTGGATATCTAGGGATTCCTCATTATCCATCTTGCTCCTTGTACACATACATCTTCAATCTCCCCTTTTCACCTCTTTAGAAAAGTCATCAAATTAATACTTACTACTATTGCTTCTGGAAAAGGCATGACAATCAGCTGCCATGTGGTTCCATTCATTGACTCTGACTGCAGACAAAAACTCCCTTCCTTGGCCACCACTGTCTCCACTTAATAGAATGGTAGCTCTTGAGGGAGGGCAAGAGCTGTCTTGCTCCTGTCTCTATAACCTGAATTCCCAACATAGTGCTTGCACATAATAAGTACTTAATTGACCAAAACTGATCAATAGATCAAAGCAATCTGAAAAGATATGCAATATATCCCAACTGCAGATGATCTCCCATCTCTGCAAAGGAACAGGGTGGGGCTGTCTTCTCATGTCTCTTCTTTGTAGCTGTAACAATTCTTTGTAGTTTTGTTACACTCACTCCTCGTTTTGGGTTTTTTTTTCTTTTATCAATTGTGGTTGTATCCATTGTTTCCTTGGCTCTGCTTACTTCACTGCACGTCCAGTCATGTAAATCGTTCCATACTACTCCAAATTCGACACATTAATCATTTCTTATAGCATAGTAATATTTTACTACATTAGTGCACAACGATCTGTGTAGGTATTTCCTATTTCTTAATCACTATTTAACTATTAGGCATTTCTGTTTCCAGTCCTTTGCTATCACAAAAAAGTCCTGCTGTCAACATTTTGGTATCTGTGAGGGTTTTCTTTTTATCAGTGACCTCCTTAGGGCATAAGCCTAGTACTAAAATCTTTGGGTCAAAGGGTATGGACATCTCAGTCATCTGTTTTCATAATTCCAAATGACCTTCCAGAGTGGTTGTACTGATTCTCATTGCCACTAACAGCACGTTTCCTGTGCCTGTCTTCTTACAACTTCTCCAGTTAATTGATTCATTTTCATTCATGCATGCATTCATTCAACTTAATTGTAGCAACCTACAGGTTCAGTTACATTTATTCACAAATCCAACCTCTTTTAAGCTAAAGCAAGTTTTCTGATTTTCATTTTTATCCTTAAGTAATGCTAAGCAACTAAGGCTGCCGTCTTCATCCATCTCATGTATGATTGGGTTCAGGCCTATGCTGGAGATACTCATCTCCTCTGTCCTCCTTCCTTTCCTTCAGCAAAGAGAGTTTATCAGCCACACCCAATTGAACAGGTAGCTTGCCATGTTTTATCAACAGAGACATCATTCTGGCACTTGGACTAAGCATAGGGTTTCGGGTAAGGAGACTTCAGAGAGAGACTGTTGGGGAGGCTGCTGACAGGGGAACAAGTAGAGTAATATCAGCCCAGGTCAAGGGATGGAGATTTCACATCTGACACAGATACAATGATTTCCATGTTCATTGCTCGACGTATGATTTTTGAGCAAGCTGCTTGTGGTAGGGTGCGATTGTATGTGGGGAGAGATAACATATCTTTCAAGAGTCTAGCCTGCACTCATATAATTCAACCAAAGACTTCTGACCCTTTAGCCCCTAAAAAAGGAGGGATAGAAGGGAGGGGACAGACGGGAGACACACAGGTGGTTATCTCTCTCAAATCTTGATAGAAGAAGAATATGCAAGAGATATTGCAGGGGACTCCTGAGGTCTAGAGAAGGATTCTGTGTCGTTGTGGGGGGCAGCCAAGGACCTGGGCAAAGAACAGGTTTGGTCCCACTATAGATTTAATGGGGGCAGAAGGTGGGGGATTATGTTGGCATGGACAGAAAGTAAGACACAAGGATGGCATAAACTTGTGAGGGGAAGATAGCCTGGAGGATTTCTCAGGAGAAGAAATGCACCCCTCTAAATCTCAGAACCTAAAGCAAAGCCCTAGTCACCCCTGCCCTAGTTATTTTTCTGGTCATGAAGCCTTATTTCATTTCCTGGTAAGGAAGCAGTTATAGCAGTTCTGCCTTTTTCTGTAGAATTATGTTACCCTATCACGCAGCTCTCCTACAGATTGAACAACGAAAACCATATTTTCAATTCAATTCGAAATTCCCATTTACCTTCCACCAAACACCATGATTATGATAGTGAGGGAGTGTCCCTTATCCCTTCTAATCCTATTCCATTTTGTATTTGTCAGACCCTTTGATAATTCAGAGCTGAAATCTGAACAATACCAGTCATGGTTTAAACCAAACTATATGAGGATAAGCATCATATCCTCAGCCATCTTTTTCCTGTATGGACACTTGAATGTTCTCTGCCAACTCTAAAATATAGCTTTTCATGCTGAGAATTCTCCTGAAGCTGTATTTTAGAGTTTAGTGTGAATAAGTACAAGGCAGTTCAAATAGCAGAAGGAAAATTTGCTACATCTCTCAATAAAGATAAAATTATTGAAGTCATGGTGAGATGAGAAAGCTATAAATATCTAGGCTTCCTGAAGTTAAGGGGGATTATATTTCAATTCTTCAGAGATCTGAGGTTTCATCAATGTAGGTGCCTACCATCAAATCATACCCAACAGAGAGCCTTGGAGAGGAGCTAAAAATTACATCAACCCCACTGATGTGCCCTGATGGTCAGTGAGAAGAGATCTTTTAAAGTTAAGTTTTCTCAACACCTCTCACTTTTACATCACAGTCATTTTTGGATAAACATTGGCACCTTTTTGCATTGAACCCTACCACATAATAAGGGTAAAGAGCTAAACAAAACAAGCAGAGTAGTTAATCCCATCTGAAAACACATACCATATTCTGCTCCTGTAGCGCCCCACCTCTCTGCTAAGAGGAGAAAGGCATTTTGGTCTCTATGCTCCTTTTTCTATGGAGCCCAACATGTTCCTGTGGGAAGAACCCTGGATTTGGAGTCTGACGACAAAGGTTCAAATCGAAACTATGCCCTGCACTCCCTAAGGGACCCTTACTTCCCTGGGCCTCATTTCCCTCAATTGTAAATAATTGTTGGACTTAACGGTTGCTGAAATCTAATTCTAAATTTGTGATCTCTATATCTATGAGTACTATAAAATATTTCAAGTGAAGTGTGTGTGTGTGTGTGTGTGTGTGCACCTCAAAAAAATCCATGTGAATTTCTCTTAAGAGGCAGTATTGCCCAGTGAAAAGGGCAGTAAATTTAGAGTCAAAGGATCCTGGTTCAAATCTCACCTTTCCTACTTGCTATCTGTATGTCCTTGGGCAAGTCAATTAACCTCATTAGGCATCAGTTTTATGTTCTTTAAAATGAGGAAGATTAAACTTGATTAAAGTCCCTTCTATCTGAAAAATCTATAATCCTTGGTTACAAAGGGAAGCTCATTGAATGGGAGGATAGACTGGTGTCAAAATAGCAGGCATTTTTTAAAGGGAAAAGAATATTTAAACCTTGTAGTTGACAAGATCCTTTCCTAAATTAAGGGTTATGGAAAGAGATAGCAAGCAGCAATTAATTTCTGTTGTTACCTGATGGCCAAACTCAAGGATTATTCATATAACTAATCTAATTGCAATTTATACAAATTCGTAGTTAACAAAAGAAGCCTATTATTTCCTGTTATTTACAATTATCCCTTCCACATCACAATATTCCCTGTCTCAATTTCAACATATCACAGGTCCATATAAGAAAGTAAATGGGAATTTTGGAGTTTTGTGGAAGCTGCAGGTGATACACAGAAGCCAACAGAGGAAAGAAAAAATTTAGAAACTCAGAAATACATAAAATATGTGTGCATACAGACACACACACATATAAAATACATACATATATAAAATATATATACACATAAAATATTTATATATATACGTAGTATTATATATCAGCATACTTTACCTTTTAATACCATAATAATTCAGACTTCTTCTCTGGTATAAAGGGAAGACCGGAAAATTTTATATGGATTTTCCAGGTCATGGGAGTACTGTATTCCTAAACCCCACAATGTGAAGGGGATAACTGTATATTTAGGAGGGTAACTTGAATCTGTCGAATAATTTCCAAATAACTCCACAATTACTTTTACTTTCTTTTCTTATGGTGGGGAGAAGTTAGGTAATATTGGGTAAGGATATTGCTTAGACTTGTGATTTCATAATCCTAGAGAACTCTCCCTGTGAAAACTTCCCCCTCTGATGCAGATCAGCAACTCTGTAGTTTGTAGTCTCAGAGTTGCCTGTAGTTTTAGAAAGTTGCCTAGGCTACTGTCAGGTTGAGTGACTAGCCGGGGTCATTTAACTAGTTTATGTCAGAGGCAAAATTGAAATCCAGATTATTATGACTCCAAGGTCTCTTCTCTACTTCATATAGTATATTGCCACTTAGCAGCTCCCATAAAAGCAAAGATAGAGTTTTACAATGGTTACCAAAATCCAGCTAGCCAATATTGTGGAGATAAGTGGTCTAATGAATGGAGAAAGTTTGGTAGGCTGCCGGATGATACAGAAGAATGAAATGTCACTGCTATGAAAGATATCTTCAAGTAAATAATGAAGAAAATCGGTTTGTTAAGAGGTGGGCTACCTAGGTAACAGTTTTGAATATATGAAGCCTTATTTTCTCAGATGACAGTAAGGAAAATGCAGATTGGACAATGTTGGACCTAAAATTAAGAAAAGATTAGTTTCATAAACCTGGAAAAAGTAAATGAAGGTGGAGGAAAAAAAGGCGACAAAGAAGAGGAAAAGGAGGAGGATCTCAGGATAATTTAGACCTGGAAGTCCAATGTCATCACAGACAATAATGCTGAGACTCAGATGATTAAAGTAGTACCAAGTAGGTCAATAGTACCAAGGTACTCTCTCTCTAAAGTCAGATACCCCCCCTGCCCCCCCTCCTTTTTTACCTAATTAGGATCAGGTCACCAGGAACAATAATGTTGATAATAGTAGTGATGATGATGATGATGATGACAATGATGGTGATGATGATGATGATGACAATGACGATGATGATGATGACGATGATGATGATGATGACGATGATGACGATGATGACGATGATGATGACGATGATGATGATGACGATGATGACGATGATGATGATGATGATGACGATGATGACGATGATGATGACAATGATGACGATGATGATGATGACGATGATGATGACGATGACGATGATGATGACGATGATGACGATGATGATGACAAAGCTAGCATTTATGTAATGCTGTAGAGTTTACAAAGCATTTCACCAATAACATCTCATTTTGTCCTCTCAGCAATCCTGGGAGGGAGATGTTATTATTATCATCCCTATTTTTCAGAGGAAAAACCTGAGGCAGACACGTGGTTAAGTGACTTGCTTGCCCAGGGTCACACAGCTCGGAAGCACATCTGAGGCTGGTTTTGTTCATGTCTGCCTGACTCCCGGTGGAAAGCTCTATCCATCACATGACTTGCCTCTGCTGTGATGATAATACATCGTTTCATTCCTAAATCCAGACCAACATGTAGAATTTGCATAGCACGGTAAGGGCAAAGCTAGAATATTTTAGAAAATCACCACCAACAAGAGGCACTGGAACAGGGCCATGATAGCAGGCCAAGGAACCCTGGCAGAGAAAGCAAACATTCTGCTGTCGAATAAGACCCATAAAGCAACAGAATCTATTGATATAACTACTGCACATAGTAAAAATATTGCAAAAACTCTGAGCAGAAAACACCAACAAGTGTGCCAGCCTTGTCCAAGAAAGAAAAGCAAATCTGCAGATTGAGTAATATAAAAAAGTCAAGTATCTAAGCCATTGGCAGGGCTTTCACACACACACACACACACACACACACACACACACACACAATCAAGCAATCTGCTGCAGAATCAAATATCTATTCCATATTGGCAGGAATCTGAAAAGCAGGCAAGGACAGATACAAAATAGGAAAGCAACATGGGGGGTGGGGGGGGCGGGGGGGGGAATCTGAGTTTAGAGTGAGAGTACCTTGGTACTATTGACCTACTTGGTACTACTTTAATCATCTGAGTCTCAGCATTATTGTCTGTGATGACATTAGACTTCCAGGTCTAAATTATCCTGGGATCCTCCTCCTTTTCCTCTTCTTTGTCACCTTTTTTTTCCTCCACCTTCATTTACTTTTCCCAGGTTTATGAAACTAATCTTTTCTTAATTTTAGATCCAACATTGTCCAATCTGTAATAAAAGAAGCTGTGGCAAAGCTCCAAGCCAAGAGTATTTTATTAAAGGGTCTATGGCCCCTTTAATGAAGTGGTCCTCAGATTTTCCTCATGGTCTGAGATGCCCCTCTGATCTCAGGCCTTAATTTTATAGTGTTTGATACTCAGATGATACAGAAGAGGCAAAGTAAAATATATAGTCTCATTGGCTGATAGACCTTTATCATTAACCTCCAGGAGGGTCTGCATGAAATAGAATCCCATTGGTTGACAAATGGGCCAATTAGTAGATTTTGACAGACTTACTTTAATCTTTCAGGAGGTCCTACTGAGGCGACAGCAGACCCATGGGTTGGGCTGATAAACCAATGTCAAAATATCTACATGGACCAATGAGCTGGTAGAAAGGTGGGCCCTAGGCCAGCAAACAAGGTCACTTATTGGTCAAATGCCCGTTGCCATCTCCTCACATTGGGCAATAGAGGAAGGATGAGGGATGGAGAGAGAATAAAAATAGCTGGGAGACTTTCCATAACACTGACTCACTTCTGTCACGCTGAGCTTGGTCACCATGGCAAGGCCAAAACAAGGGTGGAGGTCCTTTAGTTAGTTTCCTATGGTTAATCAAGCAAATTTACAATCTGCAGTTCACAGCTCCGGGGCCTAATATACAGAACTTATAACCACTACCCCTATGGAATTATATCAAACTGATGAATACTGATGTGAGTAAAATAGAGGTCTAATTAATCATCTATCACATTATCATTGCAGTTATCTCCTAATATAGTACCCCACCATCCCACCTCGACCCCACCCCACCATGCACACACACACACACACACACACACACACACACACACACAAACTCCATTCAGTAAGCCTTTCCTTATGATACAGAAAAATATATTAACAAAGAATACTAAACCAGAGGCTGCCTTTGATAATATAGGCAAACTCTAATACCCACCATTTTCCCTTCTCTTCAATCAAAGTAGAAAGGGAATGTTGATTTAGCTTTTTTTCTAGAATCAAGATTGGTCTTTGAAATTGTACAGCATGGCTGCATTTTAGCATTTGTTTCATTTATATTGCTCTAGTCATCGCCTATACTGTTCTCTTTGTTTTACTTAATTCCCTTCGCAATAATTTTTGCAAGTCTTTCCATGTTGCCCTGAATTTCTCATGTTCATTGTTTCTTATTGCATGGTAATGTTTTTGTACATCCCTATGCCATAACTGGTTCAGCCATTCACCATTTTGTGGGCACATACTTTGCTTAACATTTTTGCTATCACAAAAAGTGCCACTATGGATATTTAGCATTTATAGAATCTTTCTATTTTTTAACTTTCTTGGAGATATAGTCCCAGCTGTGGGATCTCTGATCCAAAGGGTATAAATAGCTTAGTGATTTGTTCATGTAATTCCAAACTGCTTTCTACCATGGTTGTTTAATTTGCAGCTCCAGCAACAATACACATTCCTCTATCTTCCAATAACCATGTGAACATTTAAAATTATTGTCTGTTATTTGTTTTACCAGCTTATTAGGCATAAGGTAGTACAAAATAGTTGTTTGAATTTGCATGTCTCTTATTGTTACTGTTTTAAGAGTAATTTTTCTTAGGTGTCTTGATAGTATGCAATTCTTTAGAAAAGTATTCTTTTTTTCTACTATTTATTGATTGGGAAGTGGCCTTTGGTATTATGCTGTCTTGTTGGCCATGGCATCCTAGGAAACAAAATGAAACAAAAATGGTCATCAGTTCTATCAGCCCCCCCCCTCACTTCTGAAATAATGGTGACAGAGTGGCAGGGAGTGCAAAGAATTGTGCAGTTTTAGATGATCAACACTCTTTCATTTAACTACTGATGCTCTAATTGTGAGGTACATGTTCAATGATTTGTTCAAGGCATATTTGTAGAGGCCCTTAATTATATCACATTCTTGCTATAAATGAAACCATAAAAAGAAGGAAAGTTCAACTAAATAGAAGAAGAAATGGCTTATAGGTAGTTTTTGGAACAGCAAAGAGAGGAGCTGACAGAATGGGTTTATGGTAGTTTGAAAAGTTACAAGAAATATTATTTCATGGAAACAAAATAATAACAACACAACATTTACTATGTGCCAGACACTGTAATATGTGTTTTATGATTATAATCTCATTTGACCTTCTTGACAATCCTGGGAGGGGTTAGCCCCATTTTACAAAATGATTATTATATATTGTGGTATTTATAAGTATTTCCAAAAGACCACCATAAAAATAATTTCAGTTTACATACTGTAATGCCATGCATGATCAGCTTCCCAAAAGAATGCTACTGTGAACAGCTTTTAAGGTTCTGATTACACAGTACAGTGAACACTCTACTTATTCAAGAACAAATCAAAGGAAAACATTTACATCAAATCAAGATATAGTATTCACAACATTACATCTCATCACAGAAAATGACAATATAGTGTTCACAACAGCTTATCATTAAAATGGCAGCATAGTTTTCACCAAAGTGGTCAGAGTATTTAGAACAAAGAGCAAAAGAGCAATCATCTGGTATCCCTCGGGAAGTTTGCCTCCTTACTTAGTCATTCAATCATCTCAGAGTACAATACTCAGTCTTCCACTCATGGGGCAACTAGGTTAACTTAATCAGTGACTTATTTAGGAATCAGTTACTAAGTATCATTAATCACTAAATACAATCATTAGAAAATACACAACCACCACCTATAGGTCACTAGTAAACCATGTTATCATCACAGCACTCAATACCAGAGGAGAGATCTTTTCTTCATCTTGACTTGGGGAGGTCTCTCAGATTCCCTGGATCCCCTTCCACGGTCCCAGCTCCTACCTGAATCCACCAGTCACCTGGATTCAGAGGTAGACAGCTCCCAGGTCCTTGTCCAGCCTTCCAGGCAGTTCCTGCTACACATTGAAGTTCACAGGGTCCAACACATCTCAAAACCTTCACAACTTCTGTTCCTGGGAACTCAAGGATCAACCAAGCCACAAACAAACAAAGTCTTAGCATCCCTGGTCATGCTTCCTGAGTCCTCTGTCAGTTTGGCTGTCCATAGGATCCACAAGGAATTTCAGCCTTCCAGGTGGCAGCAGCCACTTTGGCCTTCCAGGCAGCCTTCCTGGCAGCAACTCCAGGCTTCACCAGACCTCTCAGCAGAACAGCTTCTTCCACCAGGATCTTGTCAGGAGAAAATTCTGACTGTCTCTCTTTGGGGTTTTTCTTATATATACCCACATTGGCTTTCCTGTTTCAGCCAACCCCTTACTGTTAGGTCATCAACAGGAGACAGAATTCACACCTTCTGTTTCTCTCACAAAGCTTTGATTAGTAACTAAGGGCTAAGTACCCATTTACTTGACATAAGAAAAAGAGATCTTCAAATTTAAATTAATTACCATTACACATACCAGCATCATTTACTAAGGACTAAGGGGTAGAGAAATTCTATGAATGACTTAAAAACACCTATTTAAATCAACTTACACTCTGATTTTTGATTACTTCAATTCAAAGGTTGGGAAAGGTAAGGATCAAGAGAAATATGTGAGAAAGAATGATTCCAGAGAAAGTAAATGATAGGGCAAAGACTCTGTATTCATACAGAAGCCTCATGCTTCTAAATTATGAACATTTTCTTCAAAAAGAAAAGATTTAGTAGTTGGTGGACATAGCAAGCATAAAGTACATCACAAAATTACAATATCTTAACCAATAGGAAAAGGTTTACTATAGACATAGGAGTTATCCTTAAGACAATGATCTGTGCACAGTCAGACTCAACAGGACAAAGACCAAATTTTTGAATAAACAAGAAGAAAACATAATAATGAGAAAAATATGGAATAAAATTAAGAAAATTTAACCCTTAATTATTTAAACAAGATTTTGAAAACAAAAATGAGGAAATGGACAATAGAAATGACATTGATACCAAATATGATTTCATGGAGAAGTTAAACCAATAAGACCAAAAGAACTCAGAAAACACCTTTATCAACAAACATTTGCTCCCCAGATTAAGTGAGCTATTTACCAAAAGTAACCCTGGGTTAGAAAGTAAATTTAGCTGTAAAATCTTTTGAAGGATGATGGGCAGTTATGAGCATTGTTTTCTAATAAATCAAAGACAAGCAATGGAAGGTAAAATCATTCTAAAGAAAGTTAGGTAAAGGATACAACTAAGAAAGTGATCCCAATGTCATTCAAAATGGAAAGGGGAGAAGAAACAGAAAGAAAATGGATTTTTTTTAAATTACAACAATGTAATGATAGTGGGATCACCATTTGGATCATAACATTAAAGTCCCTGAAGTTGAAGTTAAAAAAGTAGAAATGATTCTATAGGGTGAAGAAAGTAGAAAAAGTCAGCTGGATTGAAAAAAATAAGGAGAGAGGAGATCCATGGCTAAAGCAACACCATTGTGAGGGCATCAAAGGCCTTACTTACAAGGTCTCCAAGGGAGAGGAAAATATCAGACGTGGATCTTTGGTTCCTGAAAAAATATCATCAATTACTATGTCTATTCTCCATAGAAAATCTTTATGAGAGTCATCTATACCTAAATTAATGGCATCTTAGATGCAATGACTAGTGGAAAACTAGTAGGCTTTCACCAGCTGATATTAAACAATGGACCACATCCTTACCACCTCACAGTGGACAGAAAGATGTCAGTAATGTGAAATGCCATTTACTTATTTATTGTTGATTACAAAAAAAGAATTCATCTCTATAAAATAAAACTCTATCATACAGGCTCTTTTATAACAAAGTATCTCCCATAATCACATCAAGAGTATTCAAGATTCATTAGAAGACATAAAATAAGAAATAACTGTTTAGTGGAATAAAACAGGGAGCAGCATGTTTGCCAAAATATTTGCCACAATGATGGAGAATATTATGTGCAAAATTCAAGTCAAGGAAGAACTGACTATGGATGGTAAGGTCCTCCAGATACCCCTATTGGTAGATTCCATTATATTCATTGCATTAAGCCCCAGCACAATACAGAGTCTCCTGGAAGAGCTCTGTAGTCTCTCAAAGGATATTGGCCTGAATATACACACAGAAAAGACAAAATTGATGACAAAATGTGTCCTTTTTCTCTTTGAATTATTTCCTATTTATCCTGGAGATAGTTTGCTTTCATACATTTGTTTGCATATTGTCTCTCCCATTAGACTGTAAACTCTTTGAGGGCAGGGACTGTCTTCTGCCCTTTTTTTATCCTTAGCAGTGCCTGGCTCACAGTAGTTGCTTAATAAATGTTTACTGAATGAATGAATAAATGAATGTCACTCAGATTGCTACAGGCATCTAAACATAGATTCTCTATAGTTTGTCCAATAGCATTTCTACCTGGGATGGACGATATGGATAAGCAATGAACTGTACCCAGATTTCAAAAGGAGGAGGGTATATTGTCTTTAGAAAATTGCAAAGAACTCTTAGTGACCCTAAGCTTATAACAGCTAAGGCCCATCTTTTGAACAAACATTTTACTGGTGTTGCTGTATAGCAGCAAGACCTAGAATATCTCTGAATGCCTCTGAAGAACTAAAGATAAGCATCACACATAGCAAAAGGTGCATGATGGTATTGTATCATATGGCAAATGAAGAACTCTAAAGAACAGAAGTAAAGAATGTCATCAAAGAATTACATTATAGAAAGAGGAAATGGGCTAGTCATGTGGGGAGAGAAAGGCCACTGTACTCTTCTGGGACCCTCAGGATATTAGAAGCCAGGAAGGGCTCAATCACATTGGGCAGATCCACTTTGGGGACAGCATGTATAAGAGTCATATAGGAAGGGAAGGCATGAATGGTTTATTATATGCATCATTTGAGGTAATTCTCAAATCAGTGAGATCATAGATCCATTGGAATATCTCAATCTAATTGTGTGAAGTAAGTCATAATTCTGTGACTCTCTTCCAAGGGATTCATGGCATCCTTCTCTAGGTTTTTCTGGTTTAAGTATACTGTTACATCCATATACATCCTCGCATGGAGGGTGAGATACTATAAAAAGGAGTTTCATATTAGAGGCTACTTCTCAGTAGGGAGCATTTGTAAGCTCCATGTGGCAATGCCCCTTGAAAATATCCTGCAAGTGAATGTCTGAATAATTACAATGTGTTGTTAATCATGTGTCTTCATACGAATGCATACGATCTACAGGCTAAAATGTAAGTTAAAGTATGAGATATACACTGGTAATTTCCTTAATTGATAACCCAAAGATGAAACCTAGAATACCATACAAGGATAATAAATATTCTCTTTTTATTGAAAAAAAAAGTGACTGAGAGGCAGTGTTGTGCAATAGTTAAAGCAGTAGACATGGAATCAGGAAGGACTGGGTTCAAATTTTGCCTGGAACACTTATTACCTATATGACCCATGACAAGTCACTTAATTACTCTGAGCCTTATTTAACTCATCTGTAAAATGAGGGCAGCAAATTATTTATACCTCTAGGGTCCATCCGGGTCTCATTCTGACTTATAACTACAGTTCAAGCCTATATTCTGAACCGACTGTGCCAATAGACAACCCCACCCAACACTTTGTTGAAATAATAATCCTAATAAAGATGATGGTTACAATTACTATATCCCTTCAAAGATCTAAATTTAGCCCCATACCTCTCT
Source organism: Pseudocheirus occidentalis (assembly GCA_028646575.1). NCBI lineage: Eukaryota > Metazoa > Chordata > Mammalia > Diprotodontia > Pseudocheiridae > Pseudocheirus > Pseudocheirus occidentalis. The sequence goes on along the minus strand of JAQQSW010000377.1, from coordinate 18,371 downwards.
AATAATGGTTTAACAAAGAATATATAGCCCTGCTCTTCTGTCCTGATTTCAGCAGTTCTGAGATTTACTCTGATGAGATTGGGTGTGAGCCGCACTATAATTTTGTAATCACAGTCAGTCAGAAAAGGGTGCCATAAACACCACACACTGGGCTTGTTTGCTTAATTGACTAGCAGCCTTTCTTCCTTCTTTATTGTGTAATTGATGCCAAAGAATGATAAATTGGTCTTAGAAGGCTATGGTACATGAGACTGAATAATGGAAATAACTCAGTTTAATTATCTTAATAATTATCACGATGTTTTCTCAAACATGTCTTGTCTTCAGAGTCTTAAATTTTAAAAAGAGGCTAAGAAAATTACCCATCTGATAAGGAGTCTGCACATTGCCAGAGCATCACCAGGTGATAAGAAAGAAATAAGACAACCCTTTGGAAAGGATCTTTAGTCAAAGGAAAAACATAAGATCATAAGCCTTTTGGCTGCAAGGGACCAGTGAAGCCATCTAGTCCAACCATTTATTTTACAGATGAGTAAACTGAGACCCAAAGAGTTTAAAGAACTGTTTCTAAGGTCATACCTGTAATAAGTGATATGCTGTTGAGTGGTATCTCTAAATGTGAGGTATTTGTTTAATGGATAATAGGTAGACGTATTTGCAGAGGCCCTGAATTGTATCACGTTCCTCCTATAAATGCAACTTGGGTTTGAACCCAAATCTAGTCACTAAAAATCCAATACTCTTTCCTCCATGCCACAAGGAATGCTAGTTTTCCTTCCAGGGCCAAAAAGAATGATAAAATTCAGTGGTATCAAAATGGAATACAAATGCCTTTGCGTATTGACTTAGAAAACTACAAATTAACATTATCCATGTCATAGTATATTTGTTAAACATTCTCTAATCACATTTTAATCTCTTTCTGGGGCATTCTGGAGTTTCACCTCCACTTGCTGCTGGTAGCCAGGAGTTTAACACCTCAGCAGTTTGGATTATTGTCCATGTCTTATTTATAGGTCATGTTGCTTGACCTGATTAGGTTTTTTCATTTGAACTGCTCCTCATCTGTAAGCAGACCTCATGGAAGGTCATGCCTTGCTCTTTAAAAAGAAAATTCTATCATTGGAACAAATGAGTTGATGATACAATCCTCACTTTGGACAAAGATTAATTTCTTGAATCATGAGATAGGAGAGTTAGGGGCAAGATCTGTGTTTTTATTGCCATAGTAAATTATGAAAGTCACAAAAATAGCTGATTTTCATATAGTGCTTTACAAGCAGAAAGTATTTTATGTGTGTAGCTTGAATTCCAAAGCCCAAAATTCTGAGCTTTTTCTTGCACTGAGTCCGGTCTTGGAGGCTCCTAAAACATGAATCCAGGAATCTCAAACTTTAGCTTGTTTGGTCTTCTTCTGGCCTTTCCCAGGAAATATCAGAATATATTAGAAGTGGCTAGGTGATGCAATGACTGGATTGAGAGCCGGAAAGGTCTGAGTTCAAACCCTGCCACAGACAACTATTAGCTGTGTGAGCCTCACCTTGACAAATTATTTTTCCCACTTCAGCCTCAGTTTCCTTTCCTGTAAAATGGATATAGTCATCGCATCTACCATATATGGTTGTTGCAAAAGGTCAGATGTGATAAAATATGTAAAATTCCTTGCAAATCTTAAAATCTTATCTAAATGCTAGCTACTGTTACCATTAATATCTAGCCTGTTACTCTGCAGTACATCACATGTCCTTTAAACTCAAGAAACTAGACTGTGTTTGGACATTAAGCATTTGGACAGTAAACCAAAAGGCTTATTAGTCCTCTTCCACTTGGGATATTTTAGAGTGAGCACAGATCATCTTCCCCTGAAATTTGCATCTGATTTATTCTGGCTCTTGTTCAGAGCCTGCTGGGTTTTTTTTTTTATCAATTTGGCCATCAGGGCTAAACAAAGTCTGTTTTTAAGCCCAATTTATAGAGCTAAGCTGTACAAATTACACATGTACTGCTGAGCCAAGACTGAGTTTCTGCCAGGCATCACTGGACTCTTCTCTCCTTTAAAGGCATTGCAGCTTTGTGGACTTTCTAAAGGGCTGGAGTTCCCTGATCAGTGCCAGTAGAAGTCTATAGCAAAAAAGGACTCTTTACAAAGGCAGAACTTTCCATTTCTGCAGCTGCTTTTCCTTCTTACTAACATCCAATAACAATGAAAGAAATCATTTTAACCTGTTTGTCCCTTTTAGAAAATGCTCTATAATTAGAATTGTAGGAATACGAACTAATAAGGAACATTCAAAATCATCCCCTTTGGCTACATTGCCTTCTGTTGCACTGGCAGAATCAGTCGATTCGATTCACTTCAATTCAAGAGGTAAAGTGACTTATCCAAGAGCTCCCATCTAGTAAGTCACAGATCTGAGACTCACATTCTGGTCTCTATTCTCTCTTTTTGACAGTAAATAAACCATTAATGAAATGGGAAGAAATTTCTGGGCCAAGATGGAGGGAGGCATAGAAGCAGGAAAATGCCACAGCTCGCACACGCCCACCTCAAATACCTATAAAATATGACTATAAACAAATTTTAGGGCTCCAAAACTCACACAAAAATACAGAAAAACATAACTTCCACTGAAGGCAACTTGGCAAGAAAGTCTCATCACCATGCTGGGAGCCAAAAACCAGCCCAACCTGAAACTGTGGCTTGGCCCTGGGGCAGCCAGGAGGAGCTGCAGCTGGATCCTTGAAGATTGTGGATCAGAGGCAGCTGTAGCAGTTTCCAGACTTATCAAGCCATAAGAAACAAGGACAAAGTGAAAGGTCAGTGGAACTTAGCTAAATTTGGGGGAGAAAAGCCATCTGCCCAAACTGCATCCAGGGCAAGGAAGCAGCAGAAGCTGTGGCCCTGCAGTCACCTCCATGTGGCTGCTTCAGAGATCCCGGCCTGCAGTCTGCAGGGGGGCCAAGCAATCGTTCAGAGACTAAGTGCTCTTGCGTTGTGCAGCCTAGATATGGATCGTGGTCTTGGGTGTTGGTCCTGGGGTGCATTTTCTGTGAGCCAAAGCTGGTGGGGGCTGCAGCAGCCTCCTAATAGCTCTGACAGCTGGGAAAAACCTCAGCAATTTGGGACAGAGCTTTTCCCTCTGGAAGCAGAGTTCCACAGAGCTAAAAAGACAAGTAACTCACTAGCAACATGGGCAGGCAAAGGAAGCAAAGTAAGAACAGCAAATTGAACTCTAGAATCCTTTTGGGGTGTACAAAAAGGATCAAAGCATGGAATGGGAGGAAGACAACACAGTCAGAACTCCCACACCAAAAGCTTCCAAGAAACATGCAGACTGCCTACAAGCCATAGATCAGTTTTAAAAGGATTTTGAAAACCAAATAAGAGAAGTAGAGGAAAAATTGGGAAGAGAAATGAGAATGATAAAAGAAAATCATGAAAAGAGAGTCAACAATATGACTGAAGAAAATAACACCTTAAAAAGAGATTAACTCAAATGGCAAAAGATGCCCAAAAAGTCAATGAGGAGAAGAATGCCTTAAAAAGTCAAATTTGCCAGGTAGAAAAAGAATCTCATAAGCTTTCTGAAGAGAATAATTCCTTCAGAATAAGAGTTAAGCAAATGGAAGTAAATGACTTTATGAGAAGTCAAAATACTCTTAAACAGATCTAAACAAATGAAAAAATAAAAAGCAATCTGAAATATCTCCTTGAAAAAACCACTGATCTGGAAAATAAATCCAGGAGAGATAATTTACAAATTATTGGGCTACCTGAAAAGCCATGATCAAAAAAAAGAACTTAGAAAGCATTCTTCAAGAAATCCTCAAGGAAAATTGCCATGATATTTTAGAACCAGAGGGAAAAATAGAACTTGAAAGAATTTACATATTACCTCTTGAAAAAGAAAACTCCTAGGAATGTTATAGCCAGGTACTGGAGTCCCCAGATCAAAGAGAAAATATTCCAGGCTGCCAAGAGGAAGCAATTTGAATACTATAGAAGTACAGGATCTGGCAGCTTCTACATTGAGGAATCAAAGAGCCTGGAGTATGATATTCTGGAGATCAAGGGAGCTAGGATTAAAACCAAGAATCACCTACCCAGCAAAATCGAGTATAATGTTCCAGGGGAAAATATGGTCATTCAGTGAGGTGGAGAACTTTCAAACATTCTTGCTGAAAAAACTAGAACTGAAAAGAAAATATGACACTCAAATACAAGAAGCATGAATACGTAAACATGGAAAAGAAATCATAAGGAACTTATCAAAGTTGAACTATTTACATGCCAACTAGAAAAATGATAATTGTAACTTATGAAACTTTTCTCAGAATGAGGATAGGTGAAGGGAATATAAAAATGTATATAAATATATATGTATGTATGTATGTATGTATATATATATATATACACTTATATCTATATAGGAGGGTTTATATGTATGAACACATACCTGAGTATGTGTATATATGTGTACATAGAGGGCATAGGATCAATTGAATAGCAAGGGATAATGCTTTAAAAGGTGAAATTCTGAGGTGGGAGAAGATTAGAATTAGAGGAGACAGGGAGAGACAGAATGGGGTTAATCATCTCAAACAGAAGAGGCAAGGGATAACTGTTACAATGGATGGAAAGAACAGGAAGGCAAAAGGGAAAGGGTCAATCTTACTCTAATTGAATTTGGCTTAGAGAAGGAATGACATAAACTCTAAAGTGGGTATCTTGCCACACAGGAGAGTATGGGGGATGGGGGATGAGAGGTGGGATGTTGGAAGGGAGGGCAGGGTGTGGAAAAGGGTTGCTGGAAGCACACACTTCTGTAAAGGGACAGGAACAGGGTAGAGAATAGAATGAGGGGGGCAGGATAGGATGGAGGGACATATAATCAGTCTCTCACAGTATGTCCACTGTGGAGACATTCTGCATAATTATATATGCACAGCCTGTGTTTAATTGCTTGTCCTTCCAGTGGTGGTGGGTGACAAGGGAGGAAGGCAAAGAATCTAGAATTTAAAGTTCTACAATCAAATGTTAAAAATATATATGTATAGTAAACTAAAAGTAAATAAACAAGTCAATGGGAAAAACATAAATAAATAAAATTTAAAATACATATATGTGTGTATATATATATTATTATTATTATTATTATTATTATTATTATCTACATGCAACTGGGAATTAAGATATACAGGCACTGGGGTAGAGAGACCCATCCTGCCCCACTGGAAAGTTAGAGGGGCGATGGGAGAGGACATAGGAGAGAACAGTTGGAGGAGGGGCTATACAGCGGGATCGCTGTTTTGGGGTGGTGGGTAGGGAGAAAATTTGTAACTCAAAATCTCGTGGAAATGAGTGGTGTAAACAAGAAAATAAATAAATTAATTAAAATTGAAAAAAAATTTCTCATTAGGTTGGCAATTCAATTTAGTTAACGTTTATTCAATGTCCGCTATATTCAAGGTGTTGGGCAGTGTTTTGTAAGAGGACAATCTTTGACAGTTCACCTATCTGAGGTACATGTACCTCTGTGAATGGTTTTTGCAGAGTTAGATCTGTCTTGATGGTTCACTTGTTTGGGCTATAAGTCTCATGTGTGTGTGTGTGTGTGTGTGTGTGTGTGTGTGTTTATAATTAAAGAAACTAGAGAACACACAGGTTAATAACTTGGGAAATGTCACCAGAATTGTACCATTATTATAGGACAAATATAATTGTCCCCATAATAGACAAAAGATGACAATTTTTTATAAATAATAAACTGTGGTGGGGTTGTTCATTGTGAGCACACCACTGAGAAAACAAGAATGATTATAAAGAGATAAAAGAACAAATTTCAAAACTATGTCAAAGGGAGATCATAGTTCACCTTTCTCTTTCTCTCACTCTCTCTTTGCCTGTCTCTCTGACTCTGTCGTTGTCTGTGTGTATCTATCCTTCACACACACACACACACACACACACACACACACACACACACACCACTGGGCTAGTCTCAATTCAATTTGATACACATGTATTAAGGGCCTGCCATGTACAAGGTACTATATAAAGACAAAAAAAAAAGAAAAGTAAAAAATCCTTGTCCTCAAGGAGGCAGCAACACTGGGTGTGGAGATAACCAAATACAAAATATATAAAGAATAAATCCATAGTAATTATTCAGGGAAGGGCACTAGCCATTGGTTGGATGAGAACAAACTTCTTCTAGAACAGCGGTTCTCAACCTGTGGATTGTATTCAATTTGTAACAATGAAAATACATCCTGCATATCAGATATTTACATTACGATTCAAAGCAGCAGCAAAATTACAGTTATAAAGTAGCAACAAAAATAATTTTATGGTTGGGGGTCACCACAACATGAGGAACTGGATTAAAGGGTGGCAGCATTAGGAAGGTTGAGAACCACTGTGCTAGAAGATGGTTCTTGAAGGGAGACTGGAAAGAAGTGAGGTCATCTCAGAAACTGAGGGAAGGGAGAATCTGTATTCTAGACATAGGGGCAGCTTGTGCAGCAGCACGGAGCAAGGAAAGAGGTCATCATGTACCAGGCCAGTGAGGCCAGCACATAGAACATGGGAGGAGGAGGGCTATGCAGTAGGCCTAGAAAACTAGAATCAGGTCAGATTTGGAAGGTTTTTAAATGTCAAGTAAGAGAATTTGTTGACGTCTAAGGGCACTTCCTCTGAAAATCTGTAATTCCACAACCTCTAGAGAGTTTGTAATCTGACCCATACTTGAATAAAGATGTGTGATATATCTGACGAGTCATTCAAATTTTGCTTAAAGGCCTCAGCTAAAGGGGAGCTTAGGCATTCCATTTTTCTTCCTCTGTTTCTTAATATTTCTATTAACCTTAATAGAATTAAGCTTGCTCTTATAGTTATAGAATTGTTCTTTCCGTTAATATTTAAGCTATTTCAGCTGTATAAGAAGTCACAACAATTCGTTATTGAGTCACTAATGCAGTATTGATTTTAGTTTACTATTAAAATTATTAATGCATCAGTTATTACAATGATTGGACCCTTGTCCTCCAGAGAATTACTGCTTCAGCTTCAGTGAATTTGGGTTCCTTCCTGTTCTAAAAATTGCCTGCCCCAAGCAGATGTGATTTTAGTGCCCCCACCCCACACTCTCCCTTTCCCAGTAAGCCTATGTATACATTCTTAGGAGCAGACATGTCAGTGATGACAGAGTCTCACATAGTATCCTATCTATACTTGGTTGTAATTAGTATTAATAATAGCTAACATTTATATACTACTTACTATGTGTCAGGTGCTGTAGTGTTTTACTATAAATGTCTTGTTTGACTCTCACAATGACCTTGTGAAGTAGATGATATAATTATACCCATTATACAGGTGAAGAAATTGAGGCAAACAAAGTTAAGTGACTTGGTCACACAGCCAGTCTATGTCTGAGGCTGGATTTGGACTCAGGTCTTCCTATTTCTAGTTCCAGAGCTTTATCCAGAGAGCTACCTAGCTGCCTCAGTGACTATAACTAACTGCGGCATGACTAGTCACCTGTATTGCTTCTACCTATTTTATAAGAACAGCAACAGATATCACCATGGGGTTCCTAACAGTAACATCATCATATAATCAGTCAATCAATCAATTACTATTAAAATTGTTCATGCATCAGTTATTACAATGATTAGACCCCTGTATTTACTGTTGTTCTAGCACTGCACTGAGAGCTGACATCCACTTCCTTCCACGGTTAGCTCTGTTGGCAACTTTGCATTTGCCTGACTGTAACTTCTGTCCTTGCTCCTAATTCTTCCTCAGTCATTTAGTCTCTGTGAGTCTGTTTCTTCATCTGTAAAATGTGCATGAGCACCAACCTTGATGATCATGTCTGTAATCCTTTCTACTGGGGAGGTCGAAGTTGTTGCATCACTTGAGCTGTAGCTTGCTAAGTCAATCACCAGTCCACACTAAGTCCAGTACCCATACAGTGAGCCCTGAAGAGCAGAAAACCGCTAGACTGTCTAGGGGAGGGATGAACCAGCTAACCTTGGAAAAGGGCAGGTCAGCACTTCCATCCCTAGCTGTGGGATCAGTGCCATGAGTGTCCATTATGCTTCCATTCTTGGAAAGATAGGGTGACTCAGTCTTTAAAAAAAGAAATAAATGGGGATGAGAACACTTGTTGGACAGCTAGGTGGTACCGTGGATAGAGAACTGGGCCTAAAGACAAGAAGACTCGTTTTCCTGTGCTCACATCTGCCCTCAGACACTTATAGCTGTGTGACCCTGGGCAAGTCACTTCACCCTGTTTGCCTCAGTTTCCTCATCTGTAAAATGAGCTGGAGAAGGAAATAGCAAACAGTACCTTTGCCAAGAAAACCTCAAATGGGGTCATGAAGAGTTGGACACTAAATGACTAAACCCCACCACTGTGGTATTTAGGAAGTGCTGTTAAAAATGTGAGCTTTTATTATCAATATCCATCTCTACCAGTCTGCAGTTCTAAATTTACTCTGTACATCTTACCCTGTCTTCATAACCCAACGAGGCAGGGTAAGAGGCACATGTGAGCTACTTGCATGACTCAGTCAGTGGCCAAGCTACTGGCTGTGTTCTGTGTGGGGATAAGAGCTAGAGACAGAAACCAGTGGTGAAAATAATGAAGCATGAGTAGGAATCTGATGTTAAGATTATAAGTTCTGAAGAACAGGAGTCAGCATGCCAATTGGAGAGCTCTAGCTAATGTAGAATTAGAAATTCTAGGCCAGGTTAGAATGAACGGAAGGATAGACAGGTCCAGGGGGCCAAGGAAAGAGTGAAGTCCTAATATGGACCAGAATGGCTGGCAACTGGGAAAATGAGATGGAGTAAGAAGTTCAGAGGTGTCATTGACCCAATTTTACCAAGCTCCAAGAGAGGAAAGAGTGCTAAATGGGGAGCCAGAGGATCTGGGGTAGCACTTGGGCTCTGTTTCTTACCATTTGGATGATCCTGCTACCTAATGGTATATATGCCCTGGCTTTCACATCTACTAAATGAAAGAGTTAGACAAGATGGAACAGTAGGAAGAATACTGACTCTAGAGACAGAGGATCTGGGTTTAAATCCTACCTCTTGAAAATATACTTGTGTGACCTTGAGCAAGTTACTTAGCTTCCCTATGCCTCAGTTTCCTCATATGTAAAATAAAGGGGTTGTACTAGATCAGAGGTTCCCAAACCTTTTTTGGTCTGCTGCCCCCTTTTTAAAAAATTACCCAATGCTTCCCTAGAAATCTATTTTCTTTAGCCTTTTAAGGAATTTTTAAAATATGAATCATTTCCAAAAACAATGTAAAACATATATATTTATTTTAAATGATGTATCTTGAATTTAATAATTTATTGTAAATGTGGGTGGATCCTGCATTGAAATTTTGATGATACAATATTGTGTCATGTAACCATATGGTATCATACTATAAACAAGTCATAATTGCGCATATTCCCACTGATGCATGCTGGACTTCCTGACTATGCATGGCACACTCTCCTGCCGACACTTGCTTGTTAAGACCTGTTGGCAGACTGGAACGCTGATTAGTTATAACTTCCATTTTGTGTGTTCATTTGGAAAATAATGTAATCACTATGACTTTAACTCTGTTACGCAACAGATGAAATATGTATGGATGGTTTTTCAAAATTTTCTTCTCTTCTTTCCTTATGTTTCCATTACCTCATTTTTATTCAATGCCCTGCCAATTTCACCTGAGATTATTACCACTGGTCTGGATCATTCTATCACCTCCAAGATGGTGGTATTACTCATTTTAGGAATCTGTGTACTAGACAATCACTGAAACCCCTGCAAACTCTGGATCAGTGACTCTATGGACACATGGTCTCCACCTTCTATGTGGAAATTTATAACTTATACCAGCTTGTGAGAACCAAAGGTTAAATTTTTAGTGTGAGCATTTACACCTCAGAAATCAGCAAATACTACAAATCAGGGTTTAATTTATTGTTTTGTTGATTATCTGGAGTAAAAAAAAGTGGTGGATAAATTGTTAATAAAATAACTAGAGATCTGGTTGTTAAACATTTACCATCATACCATGGAGTTTTATCTATGCCTGAAAAAGAATCTCTCATACAAGAACTCAACAAGTAGTCATCCTCATCTGTAAAATGGGGATAATCACAGAGCTGTGGTTAATATGTGAAAGATTTTATAGAGCTGGAAAGTTTCAAGCAAGAGGAAACCCACTAACCCTTCAAGACAGCCCACCCCACTTACAGATAACTCTACAGGGGGTTTAGATTTCGGGAGGTCCATGGAATTTCATTGAAAAATAGCAATTTTCACTAATCTCTAACTAATATTTGACATTTTAAAATTATTTGTCATACATAAAAATATGTTTGTGTATTTCCCATGTATGTTATATATTTCTGCATGCGTCTATCTGTATGTGGCTCACTGGATATGTCATCTCCAGTCACCTCCATTCATTCTTCTCCACTGGAAGCATTCTTGCCAGGAAGGGAAGGAAGAAACAAGGACCAGGAGTCCTTGGCTACCTTGCTTTCCTTAGAGAAGGGATACTCATCTAGAATTGTATCTCTCCAACCAAATACTGTTGGTAAGGGGAAATAACTTTCAGATTAACATTTCTGATCACTCTCCCTTAATAGCACAGGAGCGCCCCAGCTATATATCCAACATTTCACTTCCTTCCTACCAAATACCAATTATACAAAAACTATGTGTAGTGAGTAGCAAATAGACCTATTTATCCAAGCTAATAGCAAACAGAAATCAGAAAAGTTGTGCAGATGATAATATAATAAGACAATACACAGAGTAAATGATCTTTCCTAATGTTAGTAAGATGTCTCAGCTCAACCAAGAGAAATCCCTCGTTATCACCCAATGGAAACTCCATGAGTGTGGTAAGCTGAAGAGCAAAATAATATCAAGGTGCCAACTCCTCTTCAGATCAGCTTCTTCCCAGAATCCTTCTTTCTGTTCAGGGATCACTCCCTGAAAGGATTCTGGAACTCTTCAAACTGAAAACCAAAAGGCTCAGATCTCTCTTCTCCTATACTTTCACTAACTCCAACCCTCAGATAGGCGTGAAGCACCAACCAATCAATCTCTATCAATGAGGAAAGTGTTAAGCAATTGTGCTTAAGCTTTAGCTACTGGAAATTATAGACAACTAGGCTATACAGTGGATAGAACCCAAGACTTGGAGTCAGATGACCTAAGAGAGATGCCCTGTCTGAGATACTTGTTGTGTGACCTTGGCCAAGTTCCTTAACTTCTGTCCCTTGAGGCAGATGACAAGGCAGTGAATAGAGTGCTAGGATTGAAGTCAGAAAGATCTGAGTTCAAAACCGGCCTCAGACACTTACTATGTGACACTATGAGACACTTAGTCTCTGTTTGCCTCACCTTCCTCAACTGTAAAATGGGGGTAGTAATAGATCCTACCTTGCAGGGTTGTTGTGAGGATCAAGGGACAATATTTGTAAAAATGATTAGTGCAGTGCCTGTTTCAGATCAGGCACTGCACTAATGCTTATCTTTTCCCTTTCCCTCCCCCTCAGTTTCTTCATCTGTAAAGTGGGGATAATCAGAGCTGTGGTTAACATGTGTGAAAGGTTTAATAAATCATAGAAACAGCATACACGGGGCGGCTAGGTGGTGGTGGCGGCTAGGTGGTGCAGTGAATAGAGCACTGGCCCTGGAGTCAGGAGTACCTGAGTTCAAATCCGGCCTCAGACACTTAACACAAAAACTAGCCGTGTGACTTTGGGCAAGTCACTTAACCCCAACAGCCCTCCAAAAAGCAAAAAAAAAAAAAAAAGAAAGAAAAAAACAGCATACACACTACCTATTATTATATAAAAGCATTTTTGTGAGAAGTGAACAATAGGCTTCACCAGAATGCCAACAGCATCTATGATTCAAAACAAACAAACAGAAGGGTTAAAAATACTTGAAATTGTTAGAAAGTTGGTTTTTTCCCCATCCCCACAACATTAGGTCTCTTAGCTTTGGTCATTCCAATTTATTAAATCCTTAGCTTAGAGTCCTTTGACAATCAGTCAGCACGTCCCAGCCAGTGTCCTACTGCTTCTTAAAGTTTCAAAGTTGTCAAAATTTGTACATTGCCCTTGGGGTTCCATCACCAATCCCCACTGGTTCAAGGAATCAGCGTGCCCTCTCAAAACCTAACATACTAACAGAGAGTGACTTGGGCACTGAGACGCCATTAGGTGCTGCCAAGCATGGAATAAGTACTTAATCATTTTAAACAAAAGCTATAAAAACCAGCAGGCAGTGAGTAATAGAGATTTTGCACCCATCTTAAGCTAGTATACTGCCAAGAATATTGTTAGCCAAATAAATCAGTGAAGTATCCTTCCCATTCAAGGTCTCTCTGCCTTGGCTTCTATCCCTATGGGAACAGAAAGGCTCAATGAAAGCTGTTGTGATTTATATTTACAAAGGGACATCTCCATCTTTTCATGCAGCTCAAGTGTTGTATTAGGAGAGCAACTGTACCTCCAGCAGCACTCAAGCAGGACTCCTAATGCATCAGGCATGTGGGCAATCAACGGAGTGACTAGTCATATTTTCCTGGAGGTGGCTTTCATTCTCCATTTCTCACTCTCTCCAGTTAAGTGAGAGTTTCATCATGGTTCCCCAGGGGTAATGTTAGAGGTCCAAGATACAGATGGGAGAAAGAGCTGCTGTACACTGGGTCAGCTGTGATAGATCTGGCTATAAAGGTATATTGGAATTTGCTGAAAGGGATATGAGACTGATTCCAAAGGCAAAGAGCCATAATACAGAATCCTAGTTCTCAGAGCTGCACACAGATTTTACATCCAGGGAAAGAAGCACAAAACTTGAAGGGAGGGTTGAGGGGTACTCTTGGCAGGAGTAGGGTGGAAAGCTCATCTTGGATGCAGTCTGTTGGGGCAAAGCTTCCTATTTTAACTAACTATTCTCAATAACTGGTTATGAAGCTGAGTTGTTTATGTATTACTGAAGGACCTCAGGAGACATTAGCACGTTCTAAATCTCAGCACCCTGGATACTTCACCCTATTTTTAACTCTGTTAATGTTTAAGGAGGAGTTAATTTCAAGAGTTAAAAAATGTGACATCTGTATTGAGTTCCCTAATTTCTCTTCACTTCTTCCATGTTTCCTTTATAGTTGAGAACAATTTAAATGAAGTCATTTTTAAGACATCAGGCATCACATTAAGTCTTGGGTGGTGGTGTTTGTTTTGTTTAAACATTTCTTGTGCATAACATCATTCTGATCTTGACTATTGAAATACTTAGAAGTTAACTTCAAGAAACTTGGACTATTTGTACTGATGTTTTATAAAGCAAACCAACTCCTCATAGATAAAAGGGGCTTGGGGTATTCATCCTCTCCATCTCTAGTAAGGGACACTTCCAGCCCAGTAGACAAAAAGTAAACTTAGAGGGGCAGGCACTGGTACCTGAGAGTACCAAAAAGGACATGCTTGAGCTGAGCACTAAAAGAAACCAAAGTTTCTAAGGAGCAGAGGTGAGGAGGAAGAGCATGGAAAATCACCAGCAGAGAAGGGATAGATTATCTTACATGAAGTAGGCTAGTATGGCTAAGAAAAGTGTATTGGGGGGTGGAATTTGCAAGACTAGAAAAATAGGAAAGGACCAGTTTGTGAAGTGCTTTAATCATCAAGTAAAGTAATTTCTATTTGATCTTAGGGGTAATTGGGAGCCACTGAAGTTTATTGAGGGTCTGGATGGGGACTGACAAGATCAGACCCAGGTTTTAGAAAAATGACTCTGGCATTTGAATGGAAGATGGACTAGAACTAGGAGAAAAAGGAGGCAGGTTGACCGATCAGCAGACTATTGTAATAATCTGGGTATTAGGTAATGAAAGTCTGAACCAGGGTGGTGACTGTGTGAGTGGCATGAAGGGGACATGTACCAGATATGTTGTGGAGAAAGACATGACAAGATGTGGCAACTGGTAAGATATATGGGGTCAGGGCAAGGAGTCAAAGATGACATTGGGGTTGCAAAATAGGGTTAATAGAAGGTTGGTGGCACCTCTAAAATAACAGTGAAATGCAGAAGAAGAGTTGATTTGAAGGGGAAATAGTTGTCTTTTATAGACAAGGTGAATTTGAGATGCCTATGGGACATACTATTGGAAATATCCAATGGCCAGTTTGTGAAATTATAATAATAGCAATAGTAACAGACATTGATATGCTGCTTAAAGTTGTACAAAGTATTTGTATCTATATTATGATAATTTCTCAGTGTAGTAGGCACTGTAACCATCTTAATTTTACAAAAGAACAAAGTAAGGCCAAAAGGGTGACCATGCCCTTAGCTAGGGAGCTGGTGTCATTCACCAGATCCAAATCCAGGTCCCTTCTAACCCTAGGACCAATGCCTTTCTACTACACTAAGAAGATTCTTTTATGTTGGTACACATAGCATTTCAAAAGTATCCTAAGAAACCCTCCCTCCTTTTAATGCCTGGAAACAATTTTAATGCAAGTAAAAAAGGGGGGAAAGGAAAGTCTTCTAGCTATAATGTAGGCAACCCCATTTTTCACTACAGGGTATAGTGTCTAGAGTTCTGAGCTTGAATTGGAGAAGACCTGAGTTCAAATCTTGCCTCATACATTTGCTAGCTGTGTGACGCTCAGCAAGTTTCGTAGCCATTTCAGCCTCAGATTCTCCCTTTGTGAAATACAGGTAATCATAGCCCCTGCTTTACAGGGTTGTTAAAATCAAATAAGTTAAGGTATATAGAGCGCTTTGCAAATCTTACAGCCCTATGTAAATGCTAGCTATGCTTATTTTCATAATGCTTTCCTGGAATCTGCTTTATAATGTGAATTGTCATTAAGCAGTTTCCCATAGGAACAATAATCTTGATGGGGACCATGTTCTTGACCAAGGATTCTGAAAACAAATGAGATATAGTTGACAGTATGCCAGGAGAACAACATTATAACCTCTCCATAAGCACTAAAAATATGGCAACTCTACTTCGAACCCTATGAAATAAACATAAATATATCACGCACATAGACTGTCTAAGGGGCGTTAAGTCTTATAACAGATATAATCCTTGTAAGTGAAAAGGCTTATGCCTGCTACCCATGTGTCAAGTGCAGAAAATAAAAAAATAACATTTTTCTAAAGGATGATGAGAAAAGTACATAAGTACCATGTGAAAATATAACTGTCTTGTATAGACCTGAATGGAACAAGCATCCTGGCTGTGATTGTCTTTGGATGTTTGATTAGCAAAGAGGGAAGGGAGCAGCATTTATAAAACGCCTACTATGGGCTTACTGTGT
The DNA here is from genome assembly GCA_028646575.1 of Pseudocheirus occidentalis. Taxonomy (NCBI): domain Eukaryota; kingdom Metazoa; phylum Chordata; class Mammalia; order Diprotodontia; family Pseudocheiridae; genus Pseudocheirus; species Pseudocheirus occidentalis. The sequence goes on along the minus strand of JAQQSW010000377.1, from coordinate 2,996 downwards.
TACATATATTTTCTCATTTGATCCTTACAACAACCGTGGGAGGTAGGTAGTATTACTATAAATTTTATATAATATATAGGAAAATATATAATAAATATAATAATGTAAGCTATAAATATTAATATAAATTGTATTAAGTCTAAATTTAAACACTAACATTATTATATAAATTATTATATTATATATTACATATTTCTATCTATATATTATATAAATCCATAATTATATATTATAAATTATGAGCATATTATAAATCTGTGCAATTATGATCTTCATTTTACCATTGAGGGAACTAAGGTTGCAGCTGAGGACAGAGATTAAGTGACCCAAGGTCAAGGTCAGAGAACTAGTAAGTAGCTGAGGGCAGATTTGAATTCAGATGTTCCTTAATCAAAGTCCAACATTTTCCAATGTGCTACCTACATGTGTTAGCCTTTTTCCTTAGAAGTGGGAGGAGGTTTTAGGAAAAGATGGTCTGGCTCCCTTTAAGAAGTTATCCCAGCAGAATACTTTATGCTATACAGTGGTTCTCAACCTTCCTAATGCTGCGACCCTTTAATACATTTTCTCATGTTGTGGTGACCCCCAACCATAAAATTATTTTTGTTGCTACTTCATAACTGTAATTTTGCTACTGTTATGAAACATAATATAAATATCTGATATGCAGGATATATCTAAATTGAACATAACCTACAGGTTGAGAACCACTGTGCTATAAGAAATGACAAGAAGGATACTTTCAGAAAAACCTGGAAAGACATGAATTGATGCAAAGTGAAATGAGCAGAACCATGCAAATATTGTACACAGCAATATTGTACAAGGATAAAATGTCAGTGACTTAGCTTCTCAGCAATACAACGATCCAAGACAACTCCAAAGGAATTATGATGAAAAATGTTATCTACCTCCAGAGAAAGAACTGGAGTGTGAATGGAGATTGAAGCATATATATTTTTTTAACTCTCATCATTATTCTTGGGGTTTGGTTTTATTTGTTGATTTGGTTTTGGGTTTTGTCTGTGTAATCTTTTTTTTTGCTTTTGCTTTTGGGAGGGAGGAAGGCAGAGCAATTGGGGTTAAGTGACTTGTCCAAATTCTCGTGGCTAGTAAGTGTTAAGTGTCCAAGGCTGGATTTGAACTCAGGTCCTCCTGACTCCAGGGCTGGTGCTCTATTCACTGTGCCACCTAGCCACCCTTACTGTCTGTGTATTCTTTTGCAACATGGCTAATTTGGAAATGTTTTTTGTTACTATATATGTATAATTTATATCAAGATGCTTGCCTTCTTGAGGAGGTGGGAGGAAAAAGAGGGAGAGAATTTGGATCTCAAAAAAAATTTTAATGTCAATTTTTTTTGTTTACATGTAATTGAGAGAAAGAAGAAAAAAGAAAAACATTTTTTAAAGAAGCTATTCCAGAAAGTTTGAACTAGCATTTTTCCTTCCACTTGAGAGAAATACCCATGTTGAAAGTGGAGACATTTACAATTAACGCATTAGCCTGCTGACTCTGCCAAGTGTATAGCTCTTCGGAGGTTGCTGGTGAAGACAAGGACAAAAACCATAGTAAAGTTGTTCCCACCTTTTGATAAGAACTGCTTAATGACAATTCACATCATAAAGCAGCTTTCAGGAAAGCATTATGAAAATCATCCTAGCTTACACTTATATAGGGTTCTTCCAAACAAAATGGCTGACCCGTTGATTCAATTCAGCAAGCATTTCATCAGCTCTTACTAAGCATAGGGCACTCTGCTAAGTCTTGGAGATAAAAAGTTATCTACCACAAAGGCCCTACATTCAAGCATCTTACAGCTTAATAGAGGAAAGGACAAGTATGCCACTAACTAAATTCATCTGGACATTTAAAGACCTTTCCAATGTGTCTCCCTCCTACCATTCCAGTTTTATTTCCCATTATCCCCTTCATGAACTTTATGTATAAGTCCAACTGTACTAAACACTATAGTTCAAACTCCTTTCACCCTCTGTTTCTGGGTTTTCACCCAGGCTGACTCGCCCTGCCTCTATCCCCAGTCCTTTCTTGGACTAGACTCCCTCCTTATCTCTGTCCGAATTCCTTCCTCATTCCAGGTATTCCCTCTTAGAAGACTCTCTAGTTGTGACTGTTCCTTCCCTTAACTTACCTCATATTTACTTACTATTCATACATACATACTATATCTTTTTTTCCTCGACCTTCCTAATGCCGAGACCCTTTAATACAGTTCCTCATTTTGTGGTGACCACCCCCCAACCATAAAATTATTTTTGTTGCTACTTCGTAACTGTAATTTTGCTACTGTTATGAATCATGATGTAAATATCTAATATGCAGGATGTATTTAAATTGAACATAACCCACAGACTGAGAAGCACTGCGCTATAAGAAATGACAAGCAAGATGCTTTCAGAAAAACCTGGAAAGACTTACATGAACTGATGCAAAGTGAAATGAGCAGAAACAGGCAAGTAGAAATTAGGATCCCTAAGGGCAGTGATAGGGAAAGAAAGGTATGTCTTTCTATAATACTGATCCTTGAATATAGTAAGAGTTTAATAAATGTTTGTTGAGTTAAATGGAACTAGGTTATAATGGGAACTGGAATGAGTTCAAAGCAGAAGTCCAGGTTCTGTGCATCACAATGTCTGAGACAAGTGTAGTTTTACGCTTTCTGAAGGGGGTTGCTAATACCCTACACATCACCGTTTCCTTTGAGGTTTTATTCTATCTTTGAGGATTTTTCTTGTGTAATTGAAGCCTCCCTTATTTTCCTTTCAAAAAAAAAAAGTTTCCAAACAGGTCCTTCAAAAGCAACTCTAACACAATCTTAGTTTGCATTAAGTATAGTCCCCAAGAAAAAGTGGGCAAGCCAATTTAAAATTTTAGGTCCCCAGGCAACTCTCAATGACTTCACTTCTGCTGGCATATTTAGGAAGATAAAGGAGGCAACCTTTCCTCTATACCAGTGGTTCTCAATCTTCCTAATG